>JALIRY010000081.1:0-144353 GCA_026401215.1 Trichoderma erinaceum
AATACCTTTAATAAATATATTATTTATATGCACTTTATAAAAAAAGGATTATTAAATTTAAAACTTATAAAGGATTATAAGCTACTTCCTTTTATAACTTAATACTAGTAGTAAAAATAATTTATTATAAAGAAAGTTATAGCTGCTTTAAATAGTTTAAAAATATTATTAGCCTTATTATAGCAGTAGTAAACCTAAAAGACCTTACTAAAGGAATTTAAATTTAATACTTCCTATATAAATAGTCCTTTACTTTTAATTTAACTTATATGCCCCCTAAGGCCCTTTTTTATAATAAGGTTTTTAAAAATAAAATAGCAGCTATACTAAGTTGCTATTAGTAAGTTATTAATTAAGTTAGTAGCATTAGTGCTATATTTTAATAAAAAGAATGCTATAAAAAGTTATATAGTAAGGCTAAAAGGCTTAGATGCCTTAAAAATGGTTAAACTTATAATAATAACTTATAAATTATAAAGCTTAAAGTAATTTCACTAGCTTTAAGTTTATAACATAGTTTTATAAATCTTTTATACTCCCTAGCCTCCCCCCTAACTTTAACTAATCCTTTATTATATATATTATATAAATCTTTATTAGCTTATTAGTTAAATAGCTAAGTCTATAGGGCTGTCTTTAAGGAAGAAGTGGGTTTAATTTCTATATAAGCTTTTTATATTGCTAATAGTTAATTTTCTAATTGACTATTAGTAATATAATATTTTGCTATTTTTAGCAGTAATTTTTTTTTCCAATTAGTTACCCTATATTTAATATATATTAAATTTATTAAATATTAGTATTATTGGATTTAATTGATTAATAGTTGTAATAGCTTTAAATTAATTGATTAATTAATTAATTTAATTGATAGGTTTGATTTGACGGCAGCGCTGGATGTCGATCTTTTATAAGCAGCTGATTCGATTTCAATAAATACTAAAACTGTATGCATTACTCTGATCTTTTGCCCTATTAGCACAACGGTTTGACGGACCATTAAAAATCTTAGCGAATTGATAGATTGAAATGATTTGTTATAAATTATCAGATACCTAGATACAAATTTCACAACCCTTATAACAAATATCGTGTTCTCTTGCAATCCCAATAGTGGGCATCTCCAGAATGGAGCGACGTTCTGGCCGTTATGACAAACAAGGCAGCTGGTTTATTCTGGCATTGTAAAAAAAAGAAATCGTTCCACTATGGGGGCATTCGATGCCTATACGAAATGTAAGCCGTATACTGTATAAGGGAATTAAAGCTGCAATCAATTGAAGCCTAGGGAATCGTGGTACGGGTATAACTCTCCGTAGAAAAGTTTATTTAATCTGCAATAGCCCTCAGCAATAACTCCTCTTCTTCTTCAGCATCTCATTTGCTTCTTACTCAATTTTGCAACCTCCGTGTATCTAAGATCCAAGCATGAAGCATTATATCTTGGTCAGCCTTGCTTCGTTAGCAACTAACGCATATGCGACCGTCGTTCTTGGGCAATTGCCTCAAAACGGTCAAACATGGGCAGGTAAGTTTATGAATGCAGATAATGTTAAAGAGTGCAATGACTAACGAAACCAGTTGCTTGGGTTGGTGGACAGGATCCATGCGGAACCCCATTGACTGTTATCGCTGAAGGTGAAAACCCTTGTGGCCATCAATTTGGCCTACAAAATGGATTTTCATACTCTTTGGGGAACTGCGGCTCATCTCCTCTCCAACTATACAATTCAGATGGTTCTTTCAACTCGAATTGTTACTCTTCATACGCGACATTTGACTGTGCTACTGTTCAAACCTATGCTTGTGGTTAAATTGGTATCAACCTTCTCGATGCAATCAGCAAGTAGTTTTATGGTGGGGGCTGCCAAAATATTGCTCCTAATTATGCAACTGCATTTCATTTTTGTTTTTGCTGAGTTAGCATTATTATCCTATTACAGACCCTATGCCTTTTTGATGTCTTGGGGGCAAGGAGTGTATACATAAAAAGAACAAAGACCCCAATGAACATACATGTATAAATGCGTCTATATACCTCTAAAAGCAAACAAATCTTGGAATCCAAATCCTAATTTTACAACTCTTCGCCCTTTTACTTCAGCCTCTTCTGTCACATTGACTTGGAAGCGATGATAGATTGCTCATTAGCTTATCATTATGTCCTAGTAAACTAATGATCGCTGTTTACAGCTTATTTATATTCTTTATTCGTCCTTTATCCGAGAGCGCTACTTTTATTTTATTACTATACAATTGACGTATATATCTCCAAAGACAGAGATTTACCATGATGCTTTATATACATAGCACACCCGTATCCAGACATAGTATAATGGCACAGCCGTTTTGCATATAGCCAATGCATGTTTCTCAAGCGGCAGAGGCCAGCACAGCTATCGTAAAAGCAGCCACTATATTTGTCCGCCAAAGAAAAAAAAAATATATAGCATAGTCATTTCCAATACAGTCAACGCATCCACTTCTCGAAACAGGGATGTAGCATAGCAGATTTAATGGCCAAGGAAAGAGGTATTCTAAGCCTTACCCAACCCTGTATTGTCATATGATGCAGCTTTTTTGTTCGCTTGAAATTGCGACAACGCGTGCAAGCTCGAAGTATAGCAAGATTACCTTTTTTGTATGCCGTTCTAACCTAGGAGATACAACAACCTATAATACTACCTAATCCAAAGTACGAATTATAACTACAAAAGGCCGGCAGTCACAAAAAATTGTTAGGATCGCTGAACTCGATGAGGTCCCCGTCATTGGTGAATTGAGACACGGAATGAAGATTTACTAGTACTAAAAATTGGCGCATTGGGTACATGGGTGGCAATGCAATCTAGATGTACACAGCGCGCCCGTTTACTATCATTTATCCAGAAAACAGTTTCTAGACGATGAAAATAACTGATCTGTAGAATATTTCACTCGTGAGCGGTTGAAAAATACTAAACGTGTAGAGGTTGTTGCTAAATAAAGCCTTGCGGATGTGATAATCTAAATATTACCCCTTGATGAAATGCGGCGCAACAGCTTTACAAGAGCGAGAGAATATTTGTCATATGGGCGAGATTTGCAAACGCATCGTAGCCTTCTCGCCGTCTTAAAAGCTATTTACTAAACAAATATTATGGGCGAGATGCGCTTTTTATCATGTAATTCCTATACGTAGCTGGAATCTGATGACTCGATGAGCGGCTAAATATATTTTTTTGCCATCTAAGATTACCATAATGAGTTCCATCTTCAAGAAACAATACAACGACCTTGAAATTAGCCAATAGGAACGTGTCTGTACATGGTTTTCTTTCTGTTTCTTATATTATCATCAAATGAAGTTCACTCTCATGTCGTAATGCTCTGTTGAATTGCGCGATGCATACTGCATTCGTGATCTCGCGCTAGCATCGCGTCAAACATCAATTCGGCACGCAATCGCGGGGGACACACCACCCTCAATCCTTGACTTGCGCTTCAAGGCCGATAAGCCGTCAATCTAAGCCATGATACAGGGTAAAATTGAGAAAACTGGGTGATACCCCGCGCGCATTGGCTGCCGACTTCCGCTGCCCAGAAGCAAGTATAAGGTATATTGACGGCAGTCTTACCAATCGTAATGTGATATGGCAACCGCTATCAGGAGATAAGATGATGAAATTATAGTCAGTGTTGCACAATTGCATATGAAAAAGTCATTGCTGCTTTAAGGAATATCTGCGTAGTTGACCACCACTGCTCGCTAACTCATATAGCAGATACATTCCCTAGACACAGCGCAAAGATATATGCCTAAGGTGTATGTTACACAGCACTCATCGTTCAACTCCCCTTGACTTATCAGTGTCAATACAATCGAAATAAGCAAATATGGCGCCTGCTGTTACAGACACCGTGGCTCAAGTCACCGAAAATCTCAAGCAAAAGGTCGTTACAAGCTTGAAGGACCAAGTCCAGCCGAATCTAGAGACCGGACACCGTGAACCACTGAAGCTGAGCGGTGCCCTCGATCAATTCAAGCAATTTGAGGTCACTCCAGTTATCGGTAAAGAGTTTGTGGACGTTGACTTGGCAGAGTGGCTGAGAGCACCTAACTCAGACGAGTTACTTAGAGATCTGGCTATTACTGGTACGGCTATATGGAGCGCTTTGTAATTTCTTCTCCATCAAGCAGATTGTCTAACATGTTTTAAAGTATCTCAAAGAGGCGTTGTTTTCTTCCGGAAGCAAGATAACATCACAAACGACCTCCAAAAGGAACTCGTGCAGCGTCTTGGCGAGCTCTCCGGAAAACCAGCGACCTCTGGCTTGCATATTCACCCTGTTAACAACGCCGGCCGGGAACATAGTGTAGCAGACAACGAAATCAGTGTCATATCATCTGAACAAGCCAAAAAGATCTATGCCGACCGCTTCTTACGGACTAGTAAACAACAGAGCCAGAAGTCTCAATGGCACTCTGATATCACCTTTGAGCCGATCCCAAGCGACTATGCTCTATTGAGGCTAACAGAATTGCCTACGACTGGTGGAGGTATGTAATCCTTATAGTCATCAAAGTCTGTCAATATGCCACAGAATGCTGACGTTCATCCCTAGATACACTATGGGCATCCGGATATGAGCTCTACGATCGCATTTCTAAACCACTGCAGGGATTCCTAGATGGTTTGACTGCCTACTATGCTCAGCCTGGATTCAAAGAGGCAGCTGATCACAACGGCTTTTCTCTCTTCTCTGCCCCTCGAGGAGCTCCCGAGAATATTGGCGATGTTCTGGAGGCTATTCACCCTGTAATCCGCACGAATCCTGTTACTGGGTGGAAGAGTGTCTTCGCCGTGGGCCATCACGTTCAGCACATCCATGGCTTGTCGGACGATGAATCGAAGCATTTTCTCAACTGGTTCGTTCAACTAATCGTTGAAAACCATGATCTACAAGTTCGCAACCGTTGGCAAAATGTGAATGATTTGGCAATTTGGGACAACCGGAGTGTGTACCACGCTGCTACACCAGATTATCTTAACCAAGGACTTGGCGAGCGGACTGGATCAAGGTCTGTGAGCTTGGGTGAGAAGCCTTACTTTGATCCCCAGAGTGTGAGCCGCCGAGAAGCGATTGCTCTCGGAAAATCATGAAACATAGTCATGCGACAGTGACTGGCAGCTTATCAATCATAGCTAGTGTATGACAGATTAACATAGTAGATCAATGAAATCCAAAGATCCAATTGGAAATATGTTATTGTGCTCACTAAAGGGTAGCGGTATCAAACATCAATAAACCAAGGAGAATCGAGCTAAATGCTATTTATATTCGAGAGCTAGAGTCTGTAAGCGGGCTGCATAATCTTTTTTTTTTGTATTTTTGGCCTATATTTGAAGTTAATTGCCCTGTCATGATTGCAGGAATGAAATTTAGAGCAAGATCAATTTTTGCGTGCCTTACTCAACGACAAGATGTGACTTTCACTAAGACGGGAGACTACATGTAACAGCCACACTAGCATCTTCATGACTGTGCTTGGCTAAGCAATCTCGGGCCATATAGGACTTGTATGTATATGTAGCTTGCCTAGAGCTTTGAGAATCCATCCTATCACGCTGCATCTGTGTCATTTACTAATTAGTACAAGCTTATGCATATGTTTGCCGAGCGTCGGCAACATACTGCTATAGATGAGTTCAGTACTGCAGCTGATGGATGCCCAAAAAAAATGGCATTCCACAAGAGACTCAGTTTAACGACTACTGACAGTGACCAAGAGCGCAATTGACGGCGCTGAGCCCCAGAAAAAGTGCGTATTTTTGAAGAGAAGCGCCGAGGCGCCGGTAGCTCAGGCTCGTGAGACGTGCCGAGGGGCAAATAGTATTCATGGGGAAATGCTTAAAATAAGCTTAACTCGAACCAGCCTGATCTAGGATTCTCGTGTACTTGTACATCTACCACCCTAAGGTAGAATATACCGCAGACCTAGCAGTGCGGCTGAAATGCATCACCTGATAGCATGGAGCGACTAGTCAAAGCGTCTTGAGACAGCTTCTTCAGCTGCAGTGCAAGCTTTTGCGTACGACATCGTCAATTTCGCCCAGAGTTGAGCAGCATGTCGCTATTCGAGTTCAGTTTATTGAAACCTTTCCATTATCCTCCTCTATCTCCTTTGAAGAGAATATTTCGTCTAGTCCAGCTTCTTCCTACAAAGCCGTCCATCATACCGGGCACCAATGGCACGATTCGGATCAGGCTAGTAGAAGCCGATGTCGATTCTGGCATACACTACGATGCTCTCTCATACGCCTGGAGTTTGGGACCACGTAACCAAGAGCCCAATAGACAAATCATTGTGGAAACAGAACAAGGCTCTTACAAGCTGTATATCTATCCGGCACTGGAAATTGCGCTACAGTATCTCGTCTCCTCCCAGATGACAGAGTATCTTTTCATCGATCAAATCAGCATCAATCAGAAAGATCGCGACGAGAAGAGCCATCAAGTACTGCTCATGCGAGACATTTATACGAAATGCGCTCGCACAATTATCTGGCTAGGTGCCCCGACTCGACAATCTGATCGGTATTTTGATCTCGTTCACGAAATGTCTCAAGAAGGAATACTGAGCAGAGTCATGGGACCTCACGTTGGCCAGTTCATGGACGTTTTTGATGCCGTTATGGATCCATCCTTGCCGGTTAATGAAGAAGTACGTGAAGATCGAGATGATTTGCTGGACTTGGTCCAACGATACGGCGACCGCTTCCCACTAGAGGGATTCGCTGACGTATTTGATCGAAATTGGTTCAGCCGTTTGTGGGTTATCCAAGAGGCTTGTCTGGCTCCATCAGTGGTCTTTCTATGCGGTAAAAGATATCTTTGTTTCGATTGTTTCCGCTCTGGAGTGCTATTTTACAACATATACAACACTCACTGGGTGCGACAGCTGACTGGCGCAGTGCCTCAACGTGTGCTTCGTCAACGAGACACTCTTTTGGGCAAGGCGGATGGGTTCATTCGGATATTTCAAGAGCGTAAAGCGATTCATCAGTCTGGAATACGACTGGATTTGCATGACCTCATACTGAAGTACAATGTGAATGACAAGAAGAAGAAAATTGGGGTAACACTGGAGCAAGATCGAATCTTCGGCTTACTGGGGCTGGCAGCGAATAATGACGCTCTCAAGGCGCAAGTTCACGTTGACTACAAGTCCAATATCACTCAAATATATTCTGAGATCGCCGGATTGCTTTTACAGAAGAGCATTGATGTCCTGCTATTCAACCAGCACCCAAAGGAAACAGAAGATTTGCCTTCATGGGTTCCTGACTGGGCGATGAATCTTACTATTCCGGCAGCAAACTCGAGCTTAAAACAGGCTACCTTCTCCGCTGGTGTATCGAAGACAACTGAAGCTCGTATTATTATTAAAAGAAATCCCGCCCAGCTTCATATTAAGGGTTTCGCTGTGGACGAAGTAGTGGAGGTGGGAACACAGCTATACCGCGCACAGCTTCGTCCGCAAGTATCAGAACAAATTGACTATCGCTCGGTAAAAACGTTTTTCGATGAAGTCACTGAGTTCGCAAAAGCAGCTGCTTCCACAACGAGAGATCAAAAATCTACCAACTCTGAGAACACACCAGAGCCTAGACTATTGATGCGCCTGTGCGATTCCGGTCTTTCATATAGGCATTTCACTCAAACTCTCGGCCCAACTGGCGGCCTTGAGAGACTTCAAGCTTTACACAGTAGCCTATACACACTTGGAGAGCGACTCATCAGATCAGACGAGTTTATTGCATCGTACCACATCACTCGTATCTATCAAACAATAGGAATTGTTCCTTGGTATTTGAGATTGATGCCCGAGATGGACAGTCTACAAAACTGCGCGCTTGATCCGCTGATTTCAGGCAAGATTGCTTATGAGGCTGTGAAAGACATTATTACAGATGCGGCGGGCTTGCTCATCGCCTCAACAAGGGTATGGTATGCATCAAAGTATATCATGTTTCGTCACCGCTTTGGCAAATTGAACTTACGGCCTTCTCACGAGAGCGTTGAGAAGGTTGGGCTGGATCCAAATGTTAGCTTAGGTCCGGATATGAGCGTTCTCACAATGAATATGCTCAAGAATTTGAGGAGAAGGCTGTATCGGACAAAGACTGGATATGTAGGTCTCGGGCCAGCAGAAATGGAAGCAGGTAACTACCTAGTAATCTTTCATGGGGGAACAACACCACACATCTTGAAGAAGCTTGGTACTCAGCGTGGAGTTGATGAGTACCAATATTTGGGCGAGGCATATTGCGACGGACTAATGGACGGCGAGATTTTTGAAGATGGCAGCAAATCTGAGCGAATATTTGTTTTAGTATAAGCGAGCGTCTGCAGATACGTATGTTGGTTTTTAATTCCATTTTTTTATCCAATAAGAACCAAGATTAAGCAGGTTTTAATAACATAATGAGCCGTGAAGTTTCATGCACTCAGAGCATAGCTTTTGTAGACGCACTTCCAACAAACACCTACAGTTAATTACTAACAAGTTATAGCGCACCATAGTCCAGTTTACAGCCTACCATTGTCAGCTCTATAGCACTAAAGTTCGGCTTCCAGCTGCTACCCGTCGCTTGCGCTAAGAGGACGTGATCTGCACACCAAGAGATATGGGCTAACTGCTCTACTGGAAACACGCTTGATGGCCTTGACGTCATGAGCTGCTCATTACGAATTGTTGCGTCAAGGCCACTTTTATCATATAAATTGCATTTTCACATCATTGCGATTATATATCGACTATTACTTGAGTCTTCAGAAACTCGGGCCTTATGTAAAGCAATTACGTCTTCACAATGAATGTCAACACCGCAGAAATTATCAAGGCCGCTGTCCCAGAAGCGGAGGGGCGGAATGCGCGCATCATCTCACAAAATGTATCGGACAACAGAGATCCTAATTTTCTATCCAGTGACTTCCCGCGAAATCCCCCAAAGCTGTATATAACAGCGGAAAGTGACGAGTTCGATGCTGTAACCTTTGCGGAATGGCAAGCTGAGGGATTCGACGTCGAGTACCTTCCAATGGGTAATGGTGGAGATGAATATTTGCAGAAGCTGCGAGGGCTGAGAGGGAATCAGACTATAAGCGCATTTGAGACTTTTGGCATCATCGGTAAATTCTAAGATATTGACCAAAAGATAGAGAGGTGAAACTGACGAGATGTCTGGCAGCTTATGGTGACGCAGCCGCACTTTGTCTGAAGCATTACCACGTTTTGGATAACAACCCAGATTTCAAGCTCAGGCTTCTCATTGCTTACTATCCAACCGAAATCCCAGATCCACAGGGCCGCTTCCCGAACAACATCACAGCACTTGTGCATTTCATCGCGGGAGAAGATGTCGGCGTCACGAAGCAGACACAGATGGTTGGCATCCAAGGGAAACAACGCACAAGTCGTAGGACTATTCAGCCCGGTATGGGCACTGGCGGCTTGCTGGAACTCGCCTTTCCTAGTTATACTTATCAAGCACAGGCTGGATTTGCTGAGCATGACTTGGATGAGTATAATATGATTTGCGCAGACTTGGCATGGAGTCGAAGCTTAGCCACAGCAAGGAGGGCATTTGCACAAACAGTAGATTTGGAACATGTCTGGGAGGAGAATGTGCAAGGTAAGATACAAGTTGTTCCTTTCTCAATGGCGTTAATATTAATTCAACGCGCTGCTCTTGATAATCCACCATGTGAAATTGCAATGTTAAGATATCATCTAGGCAAGTTCTTCACACACAGTCTAAAGCCGACAATGTCTACCTACACAACGCATAAGAGTCCACATGTTACCTATATCCCTACCTTGACCGGGGGCATTGGGGCTGAGGAATTGCAAGAATTCTACTCTCAATATTTTGGCAATCCAAAGTCACTCAAGTTGACGCTAATATCCCGTACCATCGGGGCCGACCGTATCGTTGATGAGATCCACGTTCGATTCAAGCATACGCAAGAGATGCCTTGGATCTTACCCGGTGTTCCACCCACCCAAAAGATAGTCCGGATTCTTGTGGTCAGCATTGTTACCCTTAGAGGGGGCAAACTATATCATGAACACGTATACTGGGACCAAGCTAGCGTTTTGGTACAAATTGGAGCGCTGGATCCTAACGTGGTACCCGAGACAGCTCGGAAGATTGGAATCAAGAAACTGCCTGTAGTTGATGGCGCTGCAGCTTCAAGAGTGTTGAAAGGCTGGGATCCTGAACAAGAGGGAGAGGCAGACAATGAGTTGATACCCGGGTGGAACGACGACGATGAGGGCGAAGATGAGGGCGAAGATGAAGCCGGAGATAAGTCGGTAGATAAGAAACCTGTGAGCAATGATAGCACTGGAGACGAGATCGGCAAGGGTAAGTCAACTGAATAACCAGGCGAATGAGGGGCTTACAACTCCGCATTATCGGAGCGAATGAGGAGTTGTCAACATTCCTTGACATGTATGTAATTTAATAAAAAGCTGCGGTTAGACGATTAACCGCCATGCTTTATAAGTTTGCAACTATACATTCAGCAGTTATAAGCGAGAAACGCGACAATCCATCTCTTCTAAGTAAAGTGAAGTGGGTAAAGCCGCACCAGTTCTTCGCTGTCAGATCTCGAAATAGGGCGGAAATGCACCGCGCCCGTCGGAAGGCAGATAAAGTAGTCATTATTTCCCAAAGTGCGTTACTCGTTGAAGTTTAGTACAGGGCGCTGGGAGAAGTAAACTTGCCCGTCTAAATACTGAAAGAGCCGTTGCCAATTGCCAGAAGCGATCGCGGAATAGAGACGGGCGAAACTAAGCCGACAGCATCCGCTAAGCCCGCATGCTATTGTCTAGATCGGCATATGGGAAGTATAATCTGGGGTAAATTGATTAGAGGGGTACTTACAAAGCATTACATTATAACATAGGTAGTATATATATGAAGTTTTGAAATGCTATTAACATCATCGGGTAGTTGTGCATTTCTAAAAACTCATCTGCCATAACAAATCTCTTCAACAAGCAATCAATCATGTTGACCTTGAGATTTGCTGTTCTAACGGGATTTTTTCTACTTCTCGCCCGTTTTCTCTTCATTATTGCAAAGAGTTTCCCTTCGTCAACTCGGAATCTACCAGGTCCATTTTGGGCGCGATTCACTCGTCTTTGGTACTTTAAACGAGTTGCTCTCGGCGGATTCGAGCGAGAGAACATTGCGCTCCATAGAAAACATGGGCCCATTGTACGACTCGCGCCAAATATGTTTAGTGTCGATTTACCGGAATCAGTAAACACGATATACGGCATCGGTTCAAAGCTGCCAAAGTCAGATTGGTACGACGGGTGGAAGCACCCGAGTCCCGATGCATGGACTTTGTTCCCCGACAAGGATATCAAGAGGCATGCTCAGACAAGAAGAGTGTTTCAGGGGCTTTACAGCATGTCCAGCCTGGTAAGCTACGAGAAGTACGTGGATGAATGTGCGGATATTCTGTTAAATCGCATGTCTATTTGTTCGAAAAGACGTGAGCCCATCAACATGGGCCACTGGTTCCAATGTTACGCTTTCGATGTTATTGGTAATATTACGTTTTCCAAGCCTTTCGGATTCCTTGACCGCGGCGAAGATGTTTCGGGTATATTGCAGGCTTTAAACAAGGTTTTTGCCTATTCGACTCTGATTGGCATATTTCCTTCTCTGCATCCGTACATCTATGCCGTGACCAGTGCTCTGGGCATAGGAGGAGCAGCTGGACGCACATATCTGATTCGCTATGTAAAAGAAAGAATCCTACAGAGGAAAATTGAGAGAGATACGAAAGACGAAAAGGGCGTAGGGCAAGTCCGCGGAATGCCAGAGGATTTCCTCGAAAAGATCATGGTGAAGAACAAGGACGCCCCGTCCAAAGTAACTGACTATCATGTTTTCATGATGAGCATGTCCAACATTATTGCGGGCTCAGACACCACTGCCATCAGCCTCTCGGCAATCCTATATTATCTTCTCAAGTATCCAGATGTGATGAGCAAACTACGAGAGGAAATCGACCAATCAACAAATGGAGAGGGCCAAGTCCATCTGAGCTTCAAGGAAAGCTTAGACATGCCCTACTGGCAGGCAGTGATGAAAGAGGCACTTCGTCTCCATCCCGCTACCGGACTTCCTCTGTGGAGAGACGTTACTGAGGGCGGTCTACATCTAAATGGGCAATTCTTTCCCGAAGGCACAACCATCGGCATTAATACTTGGACTGCACACTACAACGAAGACGTCTTTGGCAAGGATGCCGCAGTGTTTCGGCCAGAGCGATGGCTGGACGCAGAGAAAGAAGGAGGAGATAGACTGGCTCAGATGAATGCGTATTATTTTCCAGTGAGTGTTGTACATACCTCTTATTAGTTATTGAAGCTGACAGATGCAGTTTGGCTTGGGATCGCGAACATGCATTGGCCGACATATCTCTTACTTGGAGATGTCGAAATTGATCCCACTGCTCATCAAGAACTTTGACTTTGAGTTGCAAGACCAAAACAATGACTGGAAAACAACAAATTATTGGTTTGTGAAGCAAGATAACTTTGACGTTACGGTCAAGCCAAGAGCGGCAGCGTGAGAAAATTTTTGAGCGTAAAAGTATGCGATACGCAGTCATGAATTAGCAGAAGTAGCTCTTTTGTCAAGAACAGTACAATACCTATTTACAAAGCCTCCCCCATATAACCAATTGATGAAATTATATTAATCTATATGCGCTTCTTCCTTATGTTTCCCATTCATTCCGTTTACTGTAGGTGTATTTGATTCCTTTTCTTTCGTTGTCGGAGCAGCCGTCTCGGGCTCCTCTGGAATCGTGACAAACTTCTTTAGCACTTTTTTCAGGGCTGGCCGCCGTATGGGCTTGCTCAGAAACTCGTCCATCCCTGACTCTATACACTCTTTTACATTGCTCTCTTCTGAAAAAGCAGTAAGCGCGACAATGGGCGCGACGTAGCCCATCTTGCGAATAAGTCGTGTTGACTGTAAGCCGTCAACGTTGGGCATTTGGATATCCATGAAAATAACATCGAAACGCTGATTCTTCTCCATGCTGGCTTTAACCAGCTCGTATGCTTCCTGGCCGTCTTTGGCAATGGCAACGTCGTAGACATCTTCGAGCTTGAGCATCCTGCTGACCACTTCGACATTGGTTGCATTATCATCGGCAACCAAGACGCGCAATTTGCCATTGCCTGTTTTATTAGCCATTGCCTTGTCGATTTTATTAGCCATTGCCTTATCAATGACTGCTGTGGCGATTTGGTCATCCTTGCTGGGTGACGCGGGTTTAGCAGCGAAAAAGGGGGCACTGAGGCCCACAAGACGGGGTAGTTTGTTTTCTATCAAAGCAGGCGTGCTTTTGGACTTTGGCTCTTGGTGAGGAGATGCTGAGCCGTTCAACGAATTGCGGTGACCGTCAGCAGCAGCTGTGGACCTGACGCTTGTTGGCCTCGAATTCGTGCTACTAGAAGCCGTGCTTGGCGGGCGATCTTTGACGTATTTGAGGGGGATCTGCATCGTAAAAGTTGACCCTACACCCACGGTGCTCTTCAGAGTAATCGATCCGCCCATTAATTTGGCAAGCTGCGAACAGATGCTCAATCCCAGACCTGTTCCTCCAAACTTCCTGTTCAGGCCGAGGTCGCCTTGTACGAATGGCTCGAAAATCTTATCCTGCATATGTGCAGGAATACCTGGACCCGTGTCTTCTACTTCAAATTCGAATATGTACGGCTTGGCATTTGGCGGAGGTGGTGTTGGCGACCTCTCTCGAATGCGAACGTGAGGAGTAGCCTTGGGGTCCATGGGATTAATCGAAAGAGCTGTACCGCCTTTGACTGTGGAAGACGAGTTTGTATTTCTAGAGTTGGCAGAGCGCGTAGATCCCGTACTGCCTCGATGCCGGGAGCGCCCAACCCTCCCAGAGCCACTTTTGGACAAAGATGAAGTCCTACTATCATTATTGTTGACCTGTTCGACCTCGGCAATGCATCGAATCTTAAGGTGCACTTTTCCCCCGGCCGGCGTAAACTTGAGACTGTTGTTGACAAGGTTGATCATGACTTGCAAAATCCTATGCTGATCACCCCAGACATAGGCATCTTTTAATCTGCCCATGCCGTTAGGGCCTAGAGCAGGCAGCCTCTTCTCAAATGTACTATCATCCAGGATTCCATTCAACTCTGCATTCTCGCTACCAAGAAAGCTGACGGTGAAGGTGATGTCGCTCTCACGAGCCTGTTTATCGAACGTAAAGAGCATTTGGGACTTGATTTCGCCCAGTCGAAATTCTCTCTCTTCAAGGCTGACGTGCTGGCCAATTTGGTTTTTAGAAAAACTAAGTAAATCTTCTAAAAGATGCAGTAGGAGGTCGCCTGAGTTTGTAACGGGTTAGCAAAAAGTCAAAAGGTATAGCGTATGAAAAGGAAAACGGAATGAGACTGCTTACCAGATCTATAAAGTGTCTTGAGAGACTGTTTTATCCGCACAATATCATCCTCTTCCATGCAAACAGCACACATGCCCATGATGCCGTTCAGCGGCGTTTTCAATTCGTGAGAAATGTTGGCAATGAACAAAGTCTTGCTCTCGTTGGCAGCCTCGGCCGCTCTTTTGCTGATCTCTAGCTCCCGTGTTCTCTCAGACACCTTTTCCTCCAAAGATGTATACTGCTTCAACAGCTCATCAGACATTTCATTGAATGTCTGCGAGAGCTCCGTCAATTCGTCAGTAATGTAGTGTTTCTTGACCTCGACTCTAGCAGGAATTTTGAAGACGTGTCGGTTGGCATCATCTTCACTGATGGGTTTGATCTTCTTCTTTGGGTAAATCCTCCGCCAGATGGTGCCGAAAAAGCCCCTGTCGGATCGCTTCGAACTAGTAGCTCCCGAGCTTGGATGCTCTTCGTCAAACGCATCGTCAAACTCGTCGTCATATCCTGGAGGGTTGACGGACTTTTCCGTCGCAGACTTGAGGCGCCGGATGGATAGCACGCTGATGTGCGCACAGGGAAAGACCAGAATGGCAACAAGGCCGGCAGTGCCAAAGACGCACCCCAAAAGGATATCTCTCAGCTGGTTAATGGGCTGATAGGCTTCAGATTTGGATTTTTCGACAACGACGGCCCAGTTGACGAGGGTAGTTGCCGGGCGAGCGACGCCTACGGCAACGGCAACGCCTTGCTCGTTGGTTGTTGACAAGGCCACAGTGGAGTTGTTGGTGAGAGAAAGCTTCTGGGTATAGACTTTCTCCAAACTTGGAAATGCATGAAGCGGAAATGGACGTGCAAAATTTTTGCCATCCTCATAACTTCGTTCAGAATGCCGATTTGCCTGTCCTGGGACGGAGACTGGAGGGATGACGAAGTGAACAGGAGTGTTTTTGAACTGGCCCTGCGCGGGAGCATACGTGTCGTTGCTTGCTGGAGCCGATGCATTGAAGCGATTGGAAGGATTGGCCGGCCCGACGAGAAGAACGACGCCCGTCGAGCCCAAGCCATCAGGTGCCAGTTGGATGTCGGTCAGAGACCCTGCGGCAACAATCACCGTCATGTAGCCAAGAATGAAGCCCGAGATGGCAAAGGACCGGACCGGGATGGTGAGAGACAACAAGGCAAACGTCTCGTTGATAACCATGGGGCCGAGGACGAGGCCGCCGCCGCTACTAAGATTGACGTTTGGGAACGCATAGGCGGCAAAGGCTGGGGTCGACGGGATGTACGTGTTGGGGTATCCGAGGTTGGTGTAGGTGATGTTTGGGTAGAGTGCCGGCGGGTATCCGAACTCGGTGTCGCTCAGATTGACGCGGGAGCCATCGGGCGCGAGGTAGGGCAGCTGGATGTTATCCGTGGCATTGCCCACGCCGGCGCCGGTGACGCTGATGAGGCCCTCGTGGCTGCCGCCCGTCGTGTTGCGCGAGTAGAGGCGGGCCTGCAGCAGGCCGGTGGAGTGGCCGGAGCCCATGGCGCTCTCGAGGTCGGCGCGGGCATTGGCAAAGGGGTCGGACGAGTTGCGGTTGTAGAAGTTGACAAAGGCCTGCTGCAGCAGGATGCGCGTGGCGACGGTCTGGGAGATGGTCTGGGCCAGCTGCAGCTCAGAGGCAATCTCAGAGGCCTTGAGCTGAGCCGTCAGCGCCAGGCCGTTGGACTCGACGTCGACGACGAAGTTGTGCACGTAGATCCATGTCGGGATGGAGATGATGGCGAGGGCGACGAGGACGGCGGACAGGACAAGCGCGGCGAGCTGCTCTCGGATGGCGATTCTCATTTTCGGTTTCGGGTTCGGCGGGCGATGAGGGCAGCGCAGGGCGCAATGCGTGGCATACTGCTGAGGAACGACCGCAACTATCGTTCCCAGCGCGACATGCTTGCCGGAGTGGTCGTCAGGGAGAAGGTGAGGGTGATGGTGAGGCTAGGTGAGACTAGGTGAGGCTGGAGGTTGAGGTTTGGATTTGCGGGCGACCCGACGACGGGAGCATAAATTCCGCCGTGGAAACCGGTTTTTGTCCTGGCCCTTTTTTTCCACTCCTGGCCCGTCTCTCGTTTCTCGTCTCTCTTGTTCGGCTAGATTGAGTCGGGTCGAGTCGAGTCGAGGCGCCGGGGGACGTCCCTGGCCGGCCGCCGTTGAGTTCGGTCGACGGTCTCTCGTGGCGCTGCTGAGTCTCTGTCGACGATGCACTCGCAGCGTGCCTCGGATGTTGTAGTTGTTGCAGCCTGCAAGAAGCCTCCAGTAACGAAAGACGGCCAAGAGAGATCAGCGCTGCTGGTGCATGGCTGTGGACGCGCGCGAGTCCGAGACTGTGGGCGGGAAACTTCAAACAGGGAACAGGGCTGGGCCAAAGGCATGGATGGAATTTAGGTAGGCGGAGCCGCTACGTCGGTTCGCCGGAGATTGGTCGGCTCAATCTATGGCCAATGGCGTGCCTGGAATTCCAGTATTTGTGTGGTAAATGTGGGCTTCGCGGAGCAAAGCGTCCTCCTAAAAATATTTTTTTGCAGTTGTTTAGTGCCCCAAACGGCTTGGTGAGCTGGGGTTTGCCATTCTAGAATACCGACTATGCTCAGATTAGGCTGTGGATAAATGCCAGCAAAGGATGAGATGGGGGCGATTGGTAATAATTAGGTGTGTACTACGTGTATATATAACGGGCAACTCTGATATACTGTAAGACAAACAAGAGAGATTGCCAGCAATTTGCTGTCTTTGTTCCTCTGCGCTTCGTGTTCATTATCAATCGTCTACGTAATTTGCATGACATTGCAGGTCTGGAACAAACACTAATTGATACGTGCCCGTGCCCGTGCAGAGTGCAGTAAGCTGAGCAACAATCGCTTGTCGCGGTCGGCTGGCTACCATTTAAGACAAACATAAGCGTCATCTAAAAGGGAGCCACTTGGCTGTGAGATCTCGATCTCTCCTAAAAGCAGTTAGTTTGTTGATACCAGCGCAACTGTGGTCCTATGCACGATTTCGGCCCAATTTTTTACAGACGGCCTCACCGGTGACAAAAGGCGCCAAATTTGACTACCTTAGCAACTGTTTTTTTTACTCCAGCTCCAGGAGCAAAAGGGAGAGTGGCAAGCATTCAACAATGCAAACGCGCCTTGGCGTTTCTTCGTTTCTTCCTCCGCGCAAGGCACACACGGCTAGCATTAAGCTCATTATTCAAGTGCTGATCTTCAAAAGTCAATTGCGGGATCGCCAATCTGCAGACCTTCTCCAGCGTGTGACCCAACTTTATGCATATTCCCCAGATCGGCATATGACTAAGACCGTGTACCTAATAAACTCGGCTGGTTGAATGTGACACAACCGTGCGCTCTCTACGATCTATTCAAAGAGGTAGTATGCATATATATGCCTGCAGCCTGACATAGAAATTTGTTTACAATCAACTGGTCCAATGCGAGAATGTCATTGAAGGTTGAACCTTATATTCCTTGAACATATAGCTACTCAGTGAAGGGCGCCACCCCACCTCAGATTCCTACTATAATATCATTGTATCATACAGTGCGCCGATCTTCGCGGAGGATATTACAAAAGTCTAGAACATCGGTATCCAATAGCGACACAACAACAACAGAAGTCGCTTCAGCACGATAAATGCATTTCGCTTATATACCCTAGGTTCTTCAATGCAAGGAAAAATTTTATTGGTGCAAACTATCTTTGTCTTCAAGCGTCATTCCGGTTTTTTGATTATAGATGCAGGGTAACAATTGGCTACTGCTCCTGCTCTGCGCCAACAGCTTGATTCAACAGCTTGATTCAACAGCTACCTATAACACAACAGCATTGTAACTTAAATCATGTAATACCACAGAAAGGTATCTATGATGAGACTCTGCGAGCTTCAGATATGCAATGCCATTTTAACTATTAGAGTTCACAAGTAACAAAGCCACTCACCATTAACCCGCTAGCAGCTATTTCGAGACATCACCTCAAAATCTGTGCACAGTCCGCTTGCATTTATTTTGGAAAAGTGTGCATAATAGATGAAACATTTATAGCCAGCAGCGTTACCTTAGCCAATTGTTTCATCGCTTTAACTGCATTGCATTACTCTTGTCTCTAACTAAGCAAAATAACCCCAGAGTGGTGATTGGCCGCGATTCTAGTGAGTGCCCGCCTTAGTGTCTATAACGGCACTGCATAATACACAGATAGATATTGCTCCATGTCTTCAATTCCATTTTTGCAGCACACTATCCACTTCACTCAAAAGCTGCTCTTTTCTTGACGAAGAGCACCAGCTTCCCGCAATAGCTCCACGAGCTATCTTCTCCCAGTCTTCCACAGTCAATCCGAAAGCTTCCTGAACAGCACAATAGTTTTCTTGGATATAGCCTCCAAAATAAGCAGGATCATCGCTGTTGATGCTAAATCTCACATTGGAATCCAGGAATTCGCGGATTGGTATATCTTGCATCCTATTCACCCCTTTTAACACAACGTTTGACAAAGGACATAGAGTCAACATAGTGGCTGATTCAGCAAGTTGAGCGATAAGGTCTGCATCTTCAGCAGAGCGTCGTCCATGGTCTATGCGGCTCACATTAAGAAGTGATAACGCGTCCTTGACATAATCTGAAGGACCTTCTTCTCCATAGTGAGCCGTGAAGTTGCCTACTCCAGCGGCTTTTGCTGCATCGTAAACAGACTTATAAAGTGAAGGGTGCTTTCCTAGTTCGGTACTGGACATTCCGAAACCGACCAATGTTCCGTCAAAAAAGTGACCAGAGGCGAGTAGCTCTTCGAGCAGCTCATGTGCTGAAGGCACTGGCAGATGACGCAGCAAACAGGGTATGAATTCAACGCTGAGCTTGGGAAAATCGGCGGCAGCTCTTGCTTTTGCGGCATTCATCCCAGCGATGATTGTGTGGTATGGAACATTGCGCGAGATATGGGCTTGTGGATCAAAGAATATCTCGGCATGGTATACATTTTGTGAATACGCAAGAGCGAGATAGTCATATGTCAGGGCCTCAAAATCCGAGGCATTGACGAGTGCGGAGAATCCAATAAAGTAGTAATGCAAGAAGTCATCGAGGGAAGAGAAGTTTTGATAACGCGCATGTAGAGCTGCTGGGCTCTCAAAAGCCGGGTCGTCTGACGGCAGTGTTATGCCGTTTTTGGAAGCAAGTCTGAAGAACAACTCAGGAGAGATTGTGCCTTCTATGTGAACATGATGCTCACACTTGGGAAGGGTCTGCAGAAGCTGGTGAAGTTTGTCGTTGCACATGGTGGTCTAAGTGCGTTGTCAAGCATTGGATCGGGAAGTTTCCATCTGCATGGCGCCTCTTAAATGGAGGTTTTCAGATGGTGCTAGTGAAACGGAGTGAGTGGAGATGCTGTCAGTCTTTGCTGTTGCTAGGACTACTGTGGAGTAGTGCATCTACAGTATGTGCTCCAATTTGGCACATTTGGCAACATTTGGCGGCGCTCTTGTCGGAGAGCTCCGAGCGCCGGTTTTACATTATCGGGACTGTCAGACAACTTTGATGCGTGATTCTCAGAAAGAGATACGAAGAATACGGCGTTGCGACGATCCAGTATACTAAAATGGCGTCAGTATGGCTATTGTTATGACTTAGTAATCATCGCGATTGCATGAGTTGAGTGTTGGAACTAAAATGCGGCGTTAACCGCTGAGAGTAAACCATTCCTGGTGATGCGCTTCTTACCAACCTTCTATATATATCGAGGATAGGTTCCATTTTTGAAATATCGCCCTTGGTACATTTTGTGATTTTTCTTCCTGACCAAGTTTAAGTCTTTCCAAATACGTGTAATACGTATCCACCGAGGAGATTCCTTGCCACACTGACGAGTTTGGAGTATGGGGGCTTCGTGTCGTGATGTTGTGGGCTTGTACCAGCTAATATAGGATCAGGAGCTATTGATAACCGAACACTACCCGTTGCATCTAGCTTGAGGTAGGGTTGGAAGAGACATTCACTCCTCTTTATGTGGGTTTCGTTTTGCAAGCACTTCGGAATATAAAGGGGAGGGGGGGCAGTAGACACTACCATGAACTAAACGAGAATTCTGTCAAGCCATTGGCATGGTGAACTCCAAGCTTATCCTTTCCGTGCAGCTTGTCTAAGTTTTGCTTGAAAGAGAAATCTCCGTAGTCGCGATCTGTAATGAGAAATGGGGCTTTAATAACCACCTCACGTTTAGCGTATAGCCGGGACTACATACCTACTTATACATGTTGAACTTAAATGTAGCAATAGTTTCCAATTACTTTCCTCCACAACCCAGGCCGCGTTCTATCATAAATTTACCCTTGCGTATCCAATATCTTCCACTTAGAAACCAAAGAGTCTACAAAGACTGATACGCAACGAATTACTGCATCCGCAAGAGCATCAGCATCTTCAAAGCTCGGGTCAAACGAAGCAATCGTCGTCGACATAGGCACTGTTTTCTCTGCCAGCGTTAAAAGACACTCACGCATATCAGCCTCTTGTAAACCTCCCGGGGCAGCGAATCTGTTAGCCTTCCCAATGGAAGTATCAAAGCTATCCACATCAATATGGACTAGTGATGGCTGAGACTCGAGTTCTTTGCCATCTATCATTGCCGCCAGATGCTTGTTAAAGTCGACTTTGGCCCGTGGATTTCCCCAAATCACTGATATGCCAGCTTCCTCCACATGCTGCCGCTCAATCTCATTAACGTCACGCATGCCAACGTGAATAAGCCGCTTCAAGTCAAGTGGGGAATACCCGGGAATCGTTGCAAGCATCGACTTGAAGGAGAGATTACCCATCATCGCGATTGGCATGGAATCAAAATACCCACTGGTAATAGTATCAGGGGTATTGAAATCGTCATGAGCATCAAACCAAGCGCAAGCCAGCTGTTTATCGGAATCTACCAACGTGGCAGAAATACCAGCAAGTACACCAACGCTTGAACTGCAGTTACCCGCAATAACGATGGGGAAGGATGCCTGCTCGTGTGCCCGCCGAACAGAGATGGCTGTTCTTCGGAACACCTCAAAACTTCGTGCTATGTCACCTTCAAACTGGTCGTGCACTGGTGGTAACTCTACTTCGCCGACTTCAATACCAAGCTTTCGAATTGTACTGACGAGTCCGCGGAGCTTCAAATGGGCCGGACCAGCCCCAACAGCCACTTGGGGGATGCCAACATGATAGGGTGACGAGATGATGGTGATTGACCGAAATTTGGGGATCATTGTACAGATTATAATGAGTGTCTGCTTTAGCTAATGTAAAGTTTCTCTCCGCATGGCTCACTTTTATAAACCTATGGCTGGTACAGTGCGAGCTTCCTTTTATCATTATGTACTGTTTTATAGCTATGTACCTACCTATGTAAGGTCTGTCTGTTTTTAAATCCAAGTAAAGTGCTATATCTATTGTTACCTAATTATAGCTCCTAGCGCTATTACCTTATTAGCTAACTTTCAATACTTATACAGTACAGTACTAATAGAAATAGTAAAAGCAAATGCGGTGTTGCACCCGCCGGGGATAGCGCTGGCATTTTCTCCACCCGTTGCTTTTGATGTCAGTTGGTCCGTGCGACATCGCGGATGGCCATTCACTATAACGACGGGAGAGTCTTGGCTCCCTTTCTGTCATAAACTTGCAAGTACTACATATTGACTTGACACACACTCATTCCCACCCACTTCATCGTCGCAAATCTTCGCCGACGTCACTGCGGTCCTGCCACCTCTCCTCGTCTCATCCCGCCAAAGTCCCTAGTGCAATGCCCCCCACTCGAGCTTTCTCAGTTCTAGGTGGCACTCTATACTGCTCCTGTTCCGATTCCTCGCGACCTCTCCTCTTTCCTAAACTCGATGACGAATCTGATTAATTGATTTGGCTCTAAAGGATTCCTCTTTGCCGACTCACTGATAGTAGTCTTCTCAAAGAGACAACTACCGCTTAGCTTGGACCTTTGGTCATTCGAAAGCATTGCCTCAATATTCGCCCTCGCCCATGATTTGCCCTGCCGATCATCTCCCCTTGTTTGCTCGCGATGGGGACGCCATGTCTGCTTCTGGATGATGCAGGGCATGATGAATTCATGCCGTCTGCCTCGCTTGACCAATAGTAAAAATGCTGCAGGTAGCGCTAGCGCCCCCGTCGTCGTTTGGACGCCTTCTGACGAACCGTACCAAGGTCTCAATTACCATTGATCACCTGCTAATGGTTCCCTCCCTCTGCGTTATTGTATCCTCTCTCGTTAATACTCCATCACGCGTGCCGATTTTCCATCCACGCTGGGAGAGGAATATTGCTTGAACTTTCTCGCCGGCAGCCCAATCTCAAACATCTCATCAATCTCGGCCGGCGTGCGATCCTTCATATCCGGTATAATCCACCAGGATACCACAATGCCAATGGTAACGAAGCCGACATAGATAAAACCGATCATGCCGCCGAGATTGGCGGCGGTCGAGTTGTACAGATAGGGTAAAACGGAAGAAAAGACAACGGTGACGGCAGAATGTACAAAGACGCTGATGCCCTGGGTCTGGGCACGGAGGCTTAAGCTAGAGACTTCGGCAGCGACAATGTTGGAGACAGGCCACGCGCCTAGCGAAGCAGCGGCATTGAGGAGTTGTTGCTGCGACAGCCAAAACCCTGTTGCCATGTTAGCGTATCAGACCAAACTTGTTAAGAACTCAGAAAAAATAATCAAGGGGGCTCCCAAAAGAGGACCGTTCAGTGTTTTTTTGGGGTTCATACTAACTAGATGCGACGCTGTGGAAGACACCGGCAATGCCCGCCATCAACCACATGAGCCATATGAACCCCAGCGTCGACAGCAGCATTAATCGCCTTTCCACCTTGGTCAGCAGCCACAGGGCAACCAGATTTGTCACCAGGCTCAGCACAGCTAGCTTGCGCGCGGGAGCCCTGAAGCTTGCGAGAAGCCTTCACGGCAGCGTCTTCCTTGCCCTTGCGGAGAAGCCAGGCAGGGCTCTCGGGTAAGAATATCACCAATACTACGGGGATGGCGGAAAAGGCCCACTGTCCGGCGATGGGTACTCGGTACGCCTCGGGACCGGCGGCATCCACGCGCGACCGGATGATGACAGCGCCGATAATCTCCCCTAGGACCGTAAAGATGGACGGCCAAGCCAGCGTCGGCCCACGCAGCAGAGGCGGAAGGACCTCGGACACATACGTTTGGGCGACGCAGAGTATGGACCCCACGGCGATGCCTTGCGTAAACTTGCCAACAAAGTAGAGGCCGCGGCGACCGCTGTCGCTACGAGCCTGATCAGCGAGATAGCATATGGCAACGGTAGCAGCTTGGATGACGCCAAAGAGGCCAAGGATGGGACGACGGCCGATTTTTTCCTGCGACCAGCCGCTAAAGAAAGCGCCGATCATGTTACCGAGAGGGCCAGAGACAGACCAAATGGAGAGCCAAGAGGTGGGAATGATAAAGCCGGTTACGGAGGTCTCTTGGGGGTCCCCAAAGACGGCTCTATGGACATCATCAAGTCAGCAATTGACTTCACGTGGCGGATCAAAGACGGACGGGTCTTGGAGATACGCAATACGTGAAGATGGAGATCCGGCTCCAGTAAACTTCAGTCGAACTAGCACTTCCCAGGGGAGAACGATGTCCCAATACATTGGACCAATAAATTGGGGTGGAAAGGAAAACATGGCTTTGTATGATCAAGTTGAGAATAGACTCACTGAAACTGCGGCAGACTAGCAATAGAACCCAGGAACACGAGCTCATACCCATAGAGCAGGTAGATGAGCATCAGCCAAAGGCTCAGCAATGACAAACGCGGGTTCTGTCGTACAGCAGTAAACAGGGACATTTTTGGGCTATTGGCTGCCGAGACAGGCAATGTGTGAGCTGTGGTGGTCTTCTCGAGTTGGTCCACATATTGAGACTTACAGAACCTGCTGGAGATGGCAGACTTCTGGTACTGCAGGGCTGCATAACGAGACCGGAGCAATCTTATGCAACTACTACCTACAACAAAGAGATGGATTGAACTACGTACTTTCACAATAAGGTGAGCCGAGGCTACTGTGCTGCTTTCTTTACACAAGCGCTCATGCGGCTCCGGTGTTTGCCAATTTCGCCCGCGTCTACCATTCTGAGGACAATGCGAGACCGCAATTTATAGTCGCTGATCGCATCGAACACGGCGTCGAAAGAAAGGTAAGTGGTCGTAGGAATCCACTTTTGAAGCTGCCACTTGCCTCGAGACCATCCCGTAGTCTTTAGTCTTTGCATAAACACCTTGGAACATTAGCCTTCATTACTCACCATGGCCGCCTCTGAGCTCGAAGATGATGGATTTACTCGCTCCTCACCCGAAAGCCTGGGCTACTCCTCCTCTGCTATACTCGGCTTCGTCGACGACGCTGCCGCCTCTGGCGTTGAGCTGCACAGCTTCATGCTGTACGCCTGCAACGCCGTCATTGCTGAGGGCTGGTGGTGGCCCTACCAACGCAATCTGCCGCATGTGATGCATTCGGCAACAAAGAGCTTCCTAGCTGTGGCGGTAGGCCTTGCTATTGAAGAAGGGCATTTTGGACTTGACACAACCGTGGCCTCGGTGTTTCCGGAGAGGATGCCCCCAGCCACTGGTGATGGCGATGCTGTTGATGGGGACTCGCCATCCTTCCTTGACCAGATGACAGTCGAGGACCTTCTCACCCAAACATCCGGTCACGATCACGGCGAGAGTGGCGCATCCTGGCGTAGCATCGAATCCAGCTGGATTGATAAGTTCATCTCCACGCCCGTCGTCCACCGCCCGGGAACCTTCTTCGCCTACTCGAGCGCCACTTCCTTTATGCTCTCCGCCATTGTCACCCGCACCACCGGTCTCTCGGTCGCAGACTACCTAGAGCCGCGCGTTTTCCGTCCGCTGGGCATCCGTCTTGTGCACTGGGACATGGGTCCCGAGGGTATCAATTCGGGTGGGAATGGCCTTTCGTGTTTGACGGTGGACTTACTCAAGTTGGGGGTGCTGCATCTGCAAAAGGGGATGTGGAAAGGGAGAAGAATTTTGCCGGAGAAGTGGGTGCAAGAGGCGACAAAGGCGCAGAGGGGAAATCTGTATGGATATCAGTGGTGGATTTGTGAGGATGGGAGCTACAAGGCCAGGGGCATGTTTGGCCAGCTGTGCATTGTGTGGCCGGACTCTGATGCTGTACTGGCGGTGACGGCTGCAGTCAGCAGGAGGGCTGCCGCTCTGGAAGAGTTGATTGACAAACATATCCCTGGTCTGCTAGCAAGCAGGAACAAGGATGCTGTTGGTTCCCAGAGGCCGTTGGATCATTTCTCCTCGCGTTTGGCCGGCTTGCAAGTCGTTGCAGAGCTGCCTTCGGCTGCAAAGACGCCCTCTCAGGAGATCATCCAGGCCATTTCAAAGGAACGATACGTTGCGGCACCCAACGAAGACGGCGTACTTGCCTTTTCGCTAAACCTGTCCTCTGCTCCTCAACAATGTATCCTCCACATTGATAATCACGCCGGTGCCCACCGCGTCAGCTTCTCAATGGACGCTTGGCTCGAGTCATACACCACTTCCCCAAGTTGCCAGCCTACATCATGGATACACCTGGCCACAACTACGGTCAGTGGCTCGGGGACGTTGGATGGGCACCACGATGGAATGTCTTGAAGTGGTGCTGCAGCTCCCCGAGACGGCTTTCCGCGACACCATCCTCATTACCTTCTCTCTTTCTGACCGGAGCATAGCCAAGCTCGAACGTTCTGTCAATGTGAACTCATTCACCTCACGGCGCCCCCCGATATTTGCCGCAACCCTCCGCAAAGGAGACGAGCTCTCGTCACCGGAATTCCTAGCTCTAGCTGAAAAGGACCGGGCAACGACGAAATTTTCCACCAGCGAGACCTCAGTCGGCGAGCTACTCGACTATCAGCCGGCAAGGGATGTGCTAGAGGCGGTAGTCCCGGAGTTGCTGAGCCATCCCCGGCTGCAGGAAGCTAGAGACTACTCGCTCGATATGGTGCTAAGTCAAGCGTCGAAGCGGCGTATAGATTCGAAGACAATGGCCGAGTTGAATCGGAGGCTGGCTGCTCTTACAGTCCCAGCTATTCTCTAGTAGGTATAATGGATTCAATGAACAACTTGCTCTCGAGAACAGTTCAATCTCCTGGGTTTCTGTCCGCGGCTAGCGCCTGTGGCCCCGGGATATGTGATTTGATTCAGAGAACTACACTAGTACTTACTATATTGAAATTAGAGTCATAGTCTCGATCATTCTAGGGCCTTGGCCATCAAGAAAACACAGTGCCAAGACCCTCAATATTGTAGTCTAAGGAAATCTGTGCAGAGGGCTACCTACTATAGGTACCTGCATATTTCCTGTCAGGTGGACACTTAGTTCGTGTACCAACGCATTATGCAAGCCGAAATTCGACTATCGTAGCTCTATCGTTAGTCTCTGTAGAAGGTATTGCCGATGGATTATCCAGTATTTTCTCTTATCGTAACCTTTTCAGCCAAAAGGGTTGCATCTCAGGCGAAAACGCTCGGAATTGTCCATCCTTGAGGCATAGCCAGCGATGATCGACGCCACACCTCGGCATCGCTTCTTACTAAGAGGCACCGAAGATATGTGCATCATTGACTGCCAGGGATTTCGGAGAGGACTCGCCTACCAAGGCCGGTTTCGGCTTAAGCAATGAAGCAGGAGATTTGTATCAGTTTCTGAAACACCATTTTGTAATGCACAAAACCCGTGCTAAGTCTTTTTGAAAAATGATAGGCATATCATTCAACCGGACTATCAGTTTGCTATAGTTGGTGCTGCCTTACCTTGTATTAGCAATATAGAAACATAGCAAACTAAACATCTCATCGCCTTAGAGTACAATGCTTGGCAGTTGGATTTTATTTATTTTCCAAGGGACCATTGTAATAGTGTGAGAGGGTACACCGCTGCATCTATAATGAAAAGATCAGCAATACAGTAGAAGGGCATCCAGGCGCTTGGCCAGTGATCGCCGCCACTAAGCATTGTGCCGGGCACCCCTTCAACAATCCACGACACGTAACGGTCTGTGCCGCGGAAGCTGGGAGGGCTTCCTGTGCGTCCAACCTCCTCTGCCAACGAAGTTTGGTGTGGGAGAACAGGATCATCACGCCCTTTGCTCCAAGGCGCCCTTTCGCCGCTAGCTTGATTGCCACTTGATCATCGGCATGCGGCATGGCTCTCAACCTGGAGGGTTTCCGTTGGCTCTGTGCCGTCGCGTTTCGCGTTGTAGTCCACGACTTGGGTCACGAGACCCAAAAACTTCACATTCAAAGATTGCTTCTGTCACCTCCGTGATTGACGTCAAGAGGATCGCATCTGTGATCCGCGGGAATGCAACTCGTGGGCGGAAGGAAAAGCCTTCATTTCTTTACCAACTGAAAAGCCGCTCTGCCTCGGCGACAGAGCTTGATTGACTGCCAGGCACACCGGTTATCCTTAATCCTTGGCTCAAAGGCTGTTGTTGCCACAGCCGGACGTCCAACACGGCACGATTGTACCTTTGGCACGGGCTAACCAGCCACATTGTGGCTGGACACTGGCTGTTGTCACTAACTAAAGGTACTTGAATTGCTCTGGTAAATAGGTGGGAAAAGTAAGTTTACAATGCTTTTACAGGGGAGCGTGCGCCACCTAATTTACCCAAGCCCCCAAGCCCTTTGTCGAGGCAGGCTAGCATTGATCGTCCCCCGAGGCAAGGCTAGGCTTGACACCTAGAATTCTCAGGCTAGGCAAGGCTAGGCGGAGGCAGACAGGGGCGGGCTAAGGCAAAGGCGGGGCGTTTCAATACACTGTGACAACCTTCCGCAACGGTTCATCCGGCATACGTAGCTAACGGTTCCTGAGGACAACTGAGGCAGCACTAAAAGTAGAAACCTGCGATCAACATCTCTGGCCGGATTTAAAGGAAAACGCAAGGCCTCTACATGGTTGCCATTTCCCGCAGAAGGGATAAGGACGGCATGAAGAAGTATTCGCCTCCTTTGGATTGCACGAAAGAGTCGAAGTCGATCGACTTCCTCGCGCCTTTGCCGTCGACAATGCTCATATTATTCATGCGACTGGAAGCCATGATGGGGTCGATTCCGGGAGTGACGCCCATACTGGTAGCTTTCCGTGGGAAGCTGTTGTTATTGATCCAATCTAGAAACGAACGGAGTGGGTCAGACGGTCGACAATTCCAGTCTGGGTAATGGCTGGGAAAGCATACCCTTAGTTATGAACTGGAACCCCTTCACGAGGCTGCTCTGGTAGCAGACGAACAGGAGGCCACGGTCTTCGGGCATCTTCTCCTCGCCGCTGAAAAATTCTTTCCCATACGGAATGCCGCGACGCATGATGTCGTTGTCGGTGCCGTTGCCGATGTCCCCACGAGGCTTCGTCTTCCGGATATGGGCCGCAAAAGGGCAGTTTTTGTCTTGGAGGTCCTCCGTGTAATCAAAGTCGTTTTTCTCGGCCTCCTTAGGATTGTCGACGTTGGGAAACACCTGCACCGGGGCACCTGCAAGCAACTGTCAGATTCTGCCTATACTGGAGACGACAAAAGTGGCTCCCCAGACTCACCACTCTCCCAGCGCCCGACCAGGCGGGCACGTAGCTGTGCTGGGGTGTAATTCAAACCGGGAGCTTTGGTCTCCACGAAGCTGCAGGAGCCAGTCAGCCCACGAAAGAAAACGACACACCACGTGCCGCAACGCACCTGCGGAATTCCGGAACAAATTGTTTCAACATTCTGAAAGCCATGTAACTGCCATCCGTGGCCCAAGAGGGCTCATCCTCTCCGGTGATGATGATAGTTCTAGGGCCGTCTGGTTAGAATGTTTGCGGCGGCCTTCCAACGAGGGCTTGCCGGGTAACTTACGCTGGATCCGTGAGTATATGTCGTTTATTGGGAAGCTTGGCTTGTGCATCGTCGAGACCCTTAAGTAGAGGCTGAGAGATACCGTCTTTGAACCCAAAGCTGGGGACAGAGTTAGATGGCCTGACAGGGAAGTTCAACGAGCGGTCCACACTCACTGTTCATGGCCGGGCCGCGATTTCAGATCCTCCCCCCGAAGGACCTCGGCCACCTTCACGCCGCGGGATGACCCCAGGTTTTCTTCTTCAAGGTGCTTCAGTCGGGCTTCCACCTTGTCCTTGGTGCCGCAGATCAGCAGTACGCCATCCACTCCGTTTTTGAACGTCTCCAGCCAATTATCCTCCTGATCTAGCCCCACACCCTCCCCTTGTGTCATGCTTTTGAATTGACCATGATTGAACGGTTCGTCCTTCAGCCCTTCTTTCCCCAGCTATACGACGGATTAGATTTAGCACGTATCTTTCGCATCGCGATGGAAAAGTACACTCGGAGACTTACTTTTTCCATACCCACCTTGCTAAACGCGATGTTGACGCCGGCCATTGGCACTACCTGCGGGCGGGTGGCTATATCCGCCGCCTGTGCACTCTTAGAAACAAGTATCTCATCTCGCATGGCTTGGGCGCCGCTCGCAGATGTGATGACCGTATCGGCCAATATTTTCAGCTGTGGTCTGAATTTTGGGACTTCGTCGATATTGAAGAAGTAAAAGATCTGGTAAAATTTCAACAAGCCGGGCCTGCGCGCGGATCAGTTTCCATGGAGAATCAACAACTGACGGGTTCGATGACCATACCAGATATCGGCCTGGAGATTGTCCAGGTTTGGCTTCGTTTCGTTGTTGTCTGACATTTTCCGTACTAATAGGGCCTGGACAGGTGAGCAATAGTAGCTGTTCGTGCAGAGGCTGAAACAAACTTAATATGTTTCATTGAACTGCATTCTCAGCATTCACACGGGTTGTTATATAATATTTATGCGCTAGATTTCCGCTTGTTCGAGCATTTTCCCTCTGTCAAACACAAGTATACGCGTCATATAGACCGTTGGTCACGAGTGCAGCTGTCCATGGTGGGTGGTTCGGATTCGAACCTCCTACTCTGGAATGTGAGGCAAACCCAATAAAACTACTCCCTTGTGCCAAAATTGGATGCGACTGGGTTGTGGATCGAGATCTTCGAGCCAAAGTGGGTTCTGCGGAAGTCTAGAACTAAGATTTAACTAGGCGGCTGAGCCGGCACATCGCGGTTCTTTGTCGATTGAGTTTCAAGATGGCGGGGGTGCACCACTTTTCTAGCTCCTCGCCTCGGCCACGCTTCCGAGACTGATACATTGACTGAAGGTTAAGAGGCTCGGCATATTCGTCCAAGCCAAAAACCTAGAGCATTATTATTCGCACAGATACGAATCTCTATTTGCACAGATATGTGTCTCACCTTTGACTCACCCACCCCACCCTGGCCACCAGAGGCCAATCCCGTGCGGTCAGCCTGCGACAGTCAATTCCAGTGCAACCGAATGAGGAAAAGGTAAACAGCTAAATCGAGGATCGTCAATCTCCCGTGACGTCCACTGATACATAATTTCCCCACGCCTGTCAAGATGGACATGCCGCCTTCTTAACGCACAAAGTCCCTCGCCAGGCGACTTCTGAGGGTGATAGACTTCACAGCGAGCCGTTCTCTCATTTTAAGCTTATGTTCTAATCCAAGTTTCCGCGAACTCGGACTAAATTCGCTCTTACATGCTTCTCCATGTGTGTCACTCAGTTACTGTAACATCATCCCCACGAATTGTTTTCTGTTGAACTCCATGGGACGTTGTAAATAGCTGTGTTCTTAATAGAGTTGTCGAGAGCATGAACTGTTCCATTTCTCCGTGCATACTGTAATGTGCGGGTGTTTCACCCTGCAGAATATTTGAGCCTTTTCTTTAGGCCATGACTAAGTATGACGTTCCTATTTTGACCGGAAACTTTATATCTAATATGTTCTAAGGAAAAAGACGAACTCGCTCACGGAATATTAAAGTTTCTCATTCCTAATTCTGGGCAAAACAGAGAGAAAGCAAGGAGATAGTCGAATTTGATGATTGGCCTTTGTCGCATTGCGTTCGCTCCGCAGCGGATTTTGTTGAATGTGGCAGGATACTGTTGACAAGGTTACTCCACGGGTTCATCTCTGCCAGAAAGGGCAGCGGGCATAGAGAGACTAATCGCGATGTAGCTATTAGAGTAAACTTTAAGATGGCAACGACCGCCCCAGACGTTGGCGGCTCATAAGGTCAGTTTTGATGTAAACTCAATTTTTGGTTCCGGTATGAAGCGACAGTAAACTCTACCAACACCTATGCTAACCACTGTCAACCTCCCTACACCAAACAAATGTGTGTGTGACAGCATGGCAAATTTTTCAAAAGCAGTCTCAGCCGCCTAGAATCAAAGAGAGACTGTCAGCCAGGGAACTCCATATCGTTTAGCCAACCAGCAGTTCCCAAACCAGACCTGATAGGCAGGGCCCGGAAGGGCTGGAAGGGGAGAATCGGACTGAGAAAATGCAACATGGATCAAATATTGGCTGTTTGCGGACAAAACAACTCATCGGCCAGAGCGAACACGTCACTCTCACCAAAGCCACTTTTCGCTTGCCAAATTACATGTCTCTTATCAAGGATGATTTCTTGCCTTCCGAGGCACATAACAGTCTTCCGTATATAATTGACAATGAGAATGTCCCACATGACAATAATCAAGACATTACGGATCTGGTATCTCTGTTCCGCAACCATCAAGTGCCACAGGGCTTCTGCGTTAAGCTCGTACACAAACATTTCGATACTGAAGGCGACGAGGTTATGGTATCGCTACAAAGGGCATTGCAGATTACGATGAAGCGTGCGCTAGGAATTATAAGAACCCTTCTGCATATACGGAAAGTAATATCATATTTATTTGTGTTTCCTAACAGGAATTGGACACTCCAGAGACATTACAGTTCCAACTCAAGGTGTTGTCTCGATTACGGGCCCAATGACACCTAAAAAAAGCCTTCCTCTTCGCGGTCTTAATTACCTTGTAGATGGAGACGGAAGACTCCAACCATACGAATACACGATAGGCCCAGGTTCTGACTTGTATCAATATGATGACTTCTTCAAAGAACTCTCCTCCTTGGTCGTGGAGCGGGGTTTGCAGAAAAAGCTGGGGTTGACGATTGACGACGGAGAGGTGCATTTGCGAAAATGGACGGAATTTGAAGTCTCTGAGAAGCGTGGCACAATTATGATCCCTCAAGATGTTGGTGGTATTGAGGGGCTTGGGCTTGGAACGCCTCTAATTACTGAGTGGAGTCCTATTAGCGACAACCCGCTTTGCGTCTACTGCTGGGGTTATGGTGTTTCACGAGAGACGAATGGCTGGTTTTTGTCAGGAAAAAAAATGATTGTTGGATCTCCACTTCAGCTCATCGTCAGTACGTCAACCAGTAAACTTTAGTGCAAAATCTAGCTTCCACTTTCCAACCAAATTTTGACATCTTGTTTTCATCACCACTGTTGTTGACAAAAGCTCTTCTGCTTTTGTTTGTTGCCGATATAACGTGCATTTCCCAAACGCCACCTTCATCGAATCATCCCCGATGTCAAGGTTTGGCACGCATGATCCCATAGAGGTAAGAGACTATAGCCTGGCGCCTCAATATCTCCATGAAGAATTACATTGCGGGGAATGTTGCCAATACAGTACAATGCGTCGTGGCTCATACATCAGTCGTATGGCTCAATCCGTCAACCACTGCGTGAGCAGGGGGCATTGGCTGGTGTGGCGCGTGGGTGGAAGGAAACGTAAACCAGGTCTTCTAGGGATTCTGGGCGCTGCTTGTATTTTTCATAGACGTTGGGGGCCTCGTCAACCTCCCCACCGTCAATTTGTAGGGAGCGGGAATGCCTAGCAGGGTTACGGCAGTCGACATATAGACAGGTTCGTGAGCCCTCCTGTAACGGCAACCCGAGGAGCAAGTGGCTCACCTCCTGCTTCGAGTAGTCCCGCTCAGCAACTAGCTGATTCAGGAGCTTTGACGTGAAGGATATCAAGGGGTTCTGGTCCTTGACCCGTGGCATCAGGGCCTTCCCAATTTGGGCAAAAGTCTCGCTCTTCTTTTCCGACTTGGAACAGTATTTGGCCACGTAATCGACTACTTGTTGTAGGCTCGTGCATGGCGAGATGTCTGTATTGGCCAGCCATGCAACGGTCAGCAAGCGGTTGTAGTGGTTGATTTGGCTATCGTTCCGCTCGCCCCTGAAGCACCAGTGCTTTGAATGAGGAAGCTTATCAAGGGAGGCTAGTAGGCGCTGACCGTGAGGAAAGCCAAAGCGACACTCCACCTGCTTGGTACGCCTATTGAGTTGCATACAGTAGTTGTTACAGCGGTGACGTTGTACACGGTTGACTACTATTGATAGTAGCTGAACCGTGAGGGGCTGTTGCAGAAGATTCATGGTCAGCGGATTTCCTTCTCCAGGGGCCTGCACTCGCTGAGGCTCTGGGTTAACAGCAGACACGTGATATCCCCAGATGCGGGCAAATTGCTCGCGGGACTGATCGTTGTCAGGATCAAGATCTGGATGGCAATTTAACCAATAGAGGCCGTGGTGGTGACTGGACCCCCGGCCCTGCCACTCGTAGCGACCCCAAAAGTCTATTAGGTTAAACTTCTGCTTCACAACAATAGTTCTAAATAGCATATAACGCATATGGAAGTGGTAAGCAGCAATATGGGCGTTGTCTCGCAGCAGTTGCCGTGACAGGGCTAGCCAGGCCGCCTCAGGAGCCGCTTGCCACTCCTGGAATCGAGGTATATGACGGTACAGGGACTCCCAGTGGTAATCAGCTGCACTTGCAGTAACGAAAAGGCCAGGCCTGCCCAGGTTATAGGCATACGCTTCCAATCCTTTCTTTGCTTATACCAATACGGCCGGGTGCCTCTGATTACAGCGGCTTGGCGTGTGATTAACTGGATCAGGGCTTGAGCCTCTGGCTCGTCAGGCTTAGCCATGGCCTCCTCTAGGTCAGCGCGTGTAAGGGCCTGACATCGGCCTTCGTGCTGCTTGACGAAGTAGTTGCTTCGCTTCCGGACGTGCGCACGCAACAGCGTGCTGAGGGCGACGAAAGGCCACGTCTTATGGCGGGCAAAACGTCCATCTTGCCATCTCATCGCATGGGCAAGATAGTCCTGGTACGTAATGCTCCGCAGGCGAGGCTCCGTAAAGTCTGCCTTGCCCTCAGGATACAGGGTGGGGAACGCGAGCGATAGCAGCGGCTGGGAATGGTTGAATTCGTTGATAGGGGTCCTGCGAATGGAAGGCAATGACATCTGGTGCTGAGCCTGCGCGCTACGCGGCATATCCTCAAGAACAGTCATACTCTCATAATCAGGCGTGCCGTTGAAAATTCGGGATTGCAGGGCATTTAGCTCGGTGTCGGCAACCTGCAAATTCGGGATTGCCGATGCGTCGGCATCGCTTGGATCTCCTCCGTCGTCTGCGGTTTCCTCAACAGGGCCTTGAGGGGCCTCGCTGTCAGGTATGTCAGCCACTTGGCTAGCAATGGAATCAATAATGCTGCCGTCAACAGGAAGTCTTTGCAAGAAATCCTCGCGCACAACAATTTCACGATAGCCCAGGTGGTGGCGCTGTAAGTACTGTAGCCAAATCAACAGGCATGAGCGGCGCACCCGGAAATCGCAAGCAAACTGCGGCTGGAGGAGAGGGTCGCCGTCCACAGGAGGCCGTAGGAGTATGATATCTAGGTTTTCAGGTAAGACTGGGAGCTCTTCAAACAGTTTGCCAACATTGCGAAGAAAGTGGACAACATGACCGCGGTATTTATATTGGGCGCCACGTACCTGTAAGACCTTCACATATACATGTACTCTGGCAATAAGCATCTCCTCTACCATCGTCAGATTAGGTAGATTGCTAGGGACTTCCCCAAAGTCAAGGTGATTGGCAGCACTGAAGAAGCAGGGCTCGTCCGAGGCTCTCTTCCTGTCTCGACTAATGCAGCGGCTGCAGATGTTCAAGCTATTCCTCTTCATGTCGAACCAACGCTCTTGGCAACGGGGGCAGCTTTGCATCTTGTCATCATTTAAGGCAGTATAGAACTGCCGCACAAGGGCTTGATCTTCCTCACTGAGGGCAGGCAGGTTGAGGTCCCCGGTAAAAGGCGGATCGACTATCTGATCAAACTGTCGCTCTTGAGGCTGTGAACTTTGACGGGCATAGCGGCCACGACGACGAGCCTGTGGCGATAATGAAGGAGTGGGGGGAAGCGATTCCTGCGGTATAAGTGTACCTAGCACAACAACAGGAGTCGTAGACTGAGTGCTTCGAGGAATCGGCGTGCCCAGAACTACTGTTGGCAGACCGGGCTCAGGAGCAAAGGAGGAGGGGTCATCGACCACAGTTGGGGTGAATGGCCCCAGCCGAGGTATAGGAAGTTCTGGAAATGCGGGCACCAGATCACGGAACAGAACAGGCGTGGTGGCAGCAAGCGATATGCTCTTTACAGACGAAGACGCTGGCGCGGTCCGCTTTGGAGGCGTCAGGTCGGCCAGCGAATCGGTCCTCTTCGTGGCCTTGCGTGGCGATAGCCTCAAAGCGATATTCCGCAGGCCGGCAACGGCTGCTCGAGATTCGGCTACCCGTTCCTTTTGGCGTGCCCTGCAGCTAGTACACTGTCCTGTAAGTTTCCTAGGGTCCTTGATGCTTCGAAATTCGACTTCCGGCAGGTCTCGCTTGCAGGTACGGCAGCTGTGGACTGCTTGGGGTGGTTCGTCCTCCATCTGGCCGCATTCATATCCACCCCATACCCCTTAGACTGTGAGATATCGGTCGAGCAGGAGGCTTGGCGAGGACTTTACATAGTTGCGATATATTTGGTGGAAAAGGGATAGGTTTTATAAGAGCGCACGGGATTTATTCAACCAAAAAGTGATTGAATTGAAGAAACCAAGAAGTGCAAGCTCTCCGAGAGCTGGCTACCGGTTGGTTGCCTTGTCGACGCTCAGGGGTTGTGTAAGGGAACTTCATTTGGTGGCGTTAGCCGACCAATTCCAGCACGAGTTGAGTGCAGGGAAAGCCAATGAACCAATCAGAGGGGGTTTTATGCTCTTCTTTCTGACTAAATAAACGCCCTTCGGGCTGAATTATAGCTCTTACGTTAACTATGGCACCCTGGCAGAAAGATACGGCGGTGATAGGATTTTATAGTAGAATTCGAAAGGACTTTAGACCGTCTACATGGGCATTGGGCAACAGCGTCTGTTTCGTCCTCTGGTAACGACTTGGAGGTACAAAGGGGTTTGGGCGCTAAACTACTTTCAGACTCAATGTGGGTATCCTTATTTATCTTATGTACCGACACCGCGACACCCATTACGCCTTCTACTGTACTACAGTAGCAACCTATGCTAGTATTCCCTTTACAATAGCTTATAGGCATCTTGCCTACAGGCCTTATAGGTCCTGTTATGGGCTATATCAATAGCAACGGAGTCATATGTAGCCTCTCTGTACGGTCCCGCTTTTGCTTGCCCAATAAGCGTTACCAAAACTCAGCGTCTCATGCCTACCATACTAGGTACCTAGGGATTGTGGAGCAATTGTACCATTGACACGCTTTTTGGTGTCCGTGCGGAGAGAGATTCTCTAAATCAATAGAGTCGGACACTTACATAATCTGGTTTTCACTGTAGTGTTAAGTTTATACTGCGGGAAGAAATGAAGCAAAGCCTCAGCACTGATTCAAGTTGCTATGACCACACGCCATGCGTATTTTACAATACGTATTCAATCCGGCAAAAGGACTAGCACGCCTTTGCGCCCCACCGCATCAATAGCAGATGTCCATCAATATCGGTGATTTCTTCTGGTGAGGCTTGCCGTTGGTGAGATATTCATGTTGGCGTTGGCTTTTGTGATCGTCGGCCGGCAACCAACAAGGCCTGCTGGCTTGTTTGTCCATCTGTCGGCAGTTATAAAGCCCCTGAAGTTAAACTAATTGGAGATTAGCCGGTTCAACACGGACATACTTGGCTCTCTGTTGCACTACAGCTACATACTGCTACTGTACGATGAAGAGATATAAACAAATTGAACCATTGCTTACACTTGGCATACCACGCCGCCAGACCCTGCTAAGATGAAGAGGAATCAGAAACATTCTCCTTGAGATGGACTCTATGCGCGAATTGTTGGTCTGAAAGAGTTTAATGGCCCTTAGGCATTTTTGACTATTGGGCCGCAAAGCCGTACCGTAATTGCATCTTTACTGACCATACTAACTTGTCGGGCATTTCTGGAAACGTCAAGTAAATCTCAAGCGCTGTTGTATATTTGTGAATTGTTTGATCCATTTGAATCTTTCACTTCGCAGCTTGGAACGGCACCGCTTTCCGACAAATATGGCTCTGCTTACTCCTGACTGACGGTTAAGAGATTCGTTTGCTTAAATTTCTAGCCAGGGGGTGAAATGAACAATCTTTTGTTAGGTCTGGAGAGTGTATGTATCAATCGGTATTCCTTTTCTAACTCCTCCTCGGGTGTCTCATAGGCATGTGTCTGATCACTCTGGGCGCCCCGTCGTCTAGAGCACTGATCAACCATGAAATTACACCATCGAGCCAAGAGCTGTTTTTGATCTTTAAATAGCATTAAGTCAAACTCACAGTGGCTTGGCAAATAACTCTAGGAGACCATGTAGGTATAATAAGTACGCGATTTATGGCGTCGAAAATAAGCGTCTTCTTTCCTTACTGCTTCATCGCCAAACGTTGCACTTACAATGGCTAAACTGACGACACTTCGGCTCGTCAGCCTTTTTTGCCTTGCGGCTGCGCAAGCCTCTGCTGCTGTGCTTGTGGAAAGCATCAAACAAGTGCCTCACGGGTGGAAGTCAGCCTCGATACCAGACCCTTCGTCATCAATTGTCTTGCAGATTGCCCTCGCGCAACAGAATATTGAAGAATTGGAGTGGCGACTCGCGGCAGTATCCACGCCTGACTCTCCCGACTATGGCAAATACCTGGATATTGGAGAAATCAACGAAATCTTCGCTCCAAGCAATGCATCCTACGAAGCCGTGGAATCGTGGCTCAAATCTCATGGGGTAACGGCTTACACCAAGCAAGCCGGCAGCATTTGGTTCTATACTACTGTCTCTACCGCAAACAAAATGCTTAGCACAGACTTCAAGACCTACAGCGATCCTGGTGGCATTGAGAAGCTGCGTACTCTTCAATACTCGCTTCCAGAAGAACTAGTCGGCCACGTCGACCTCATCTCGCCTACAACATATTTTGGAAACAACCAAGCCCCGAGATCGAAGAAGCCTAAGAAGAAGGCGTTCGTTCCTGGAGCAAAACATTTGGCCAAGCGACTAAACTCTTCTAGCTGCAATCAAACTATCATTCACAAGAACCAAACGTACCAAATCTTTCATCCAGACTGCCTTAGGGCGAAATACGGCGTTGATGGGTATACCCCATCTCCACAATGTGGCAGTAGGATAGGTTTTGGCTCGTTCCTCAACGAAACCGCAAGTTTTTCGGACCTTGCGAAATTTGAGAAGTACTACGATCTTCCCAAACAGAACCTTTCTACCTTTTTGATCAATGGTGCAACCGATGTCCAGCCACCTTCGAACAAGAACGATAGCGAGGCTAATATGGACGTTCAAACCATGTTGACTTTCGTCCATCCTCTTCCGATTACCGAATTTGTTGTTGCCGGAATCCCGCCGTATATTCCTGATCCAGCCTTGCCAATTGGCGACCCTGTCCAAAATGAACCGTGGCTGGAATACTATGAGTTTTTGATGTCCAAGACCAACGCAGAACTTCCCCAAGTCATTGCCAACTCGTATGGTGATGAGGAACAAACAGTACCACAAGCATATGCTGTCCGAGTATGCAACCAAATTGGGCTAATGGGCCTTCGTGGTATATCTATAATCGCATCATCGGGCGACACAGGTGTTGGAATGTCTTGTGTCGCCTCGAACAGCACTACTCCTCAGTTCAACCCAATGTTCCCGGTATGTTTATACTCCAATCCATCAGTTTTTCTTGAGTTAGCTGACTGGTTCTCCTTCGCTCTTTCTTTTCGAAATCAATAGGCTTCGTGTCCTTATATTACCACTGTCGGTGGAACTCAACACCTTGATAATGAGATTGCCTGGGAGCTTTCATCCGGAGGCTTCAGTAACTACTTTTCAAGGCCATGGTATCAAGAAGACGCAGTCAGAACATATTTTGACCGATATGTCAGCACTGAAACAAAGGCATATTATGAACGTTATGCCAATTTCTTGGGTCGCGGCTTTCCCGACGTCGCAGCACTTAGTCTCAATCCTGAGTGAGTTTTGCCGTTCTTAGGCCTTCAATAGACGCTAAATATGATACAGTTATCCAGTGATTATCGGTGGAGAACTTGGTCCCAATGGAGGCACCTCTGCGGCCGCACCTGTCGTCGCTAGCATTATTGCACTATTGAACGATGCACGCCTTTGCGCAGGCAAACCGGCTCTCGGATTTTTGAACCCATTGATTTATCAATATGCCAATAAGGGCGGCTTCACTGATATCACATCCGGCCAGTCCTGGGGTTGTGGCGGAAATACCACTCAGACAGGGCCTCCTCCCCCTGGCGTACGTACATCTTGATGCTAAAAGTTGTCATTGTTAGACTAACTTTGAGACAGGCCGGTGTCATTCCAGGGGCACACTGGAATGCGACTAAGGGATGGGACCCTACGACAGGTCTTGGTACCCCGAACTTTAAGAAATTACTCTCACTGGTCCAGTCCATCTAAATGACATGGATCGCTTCGTTTCAATTGGAAAAAGTACGACGGAATACTAGTCTAACTGAACATCTGACTCAAGTCTGGATGCTCGAAGTATTCAGTACGAGTAAAAACCATGAGCAAACTTCCCAATACAATACATTCTCCATGACAAAGTTACCGCAATATCGTATTTTGGCATAAGATAAAATTCCTTTACAGTTCTTACCCTAGCTGACAGCTGATTGCGCTAATTCAAGTATACGGAATAGAAACCAGCGTTATGAACCATAAAGCATTTAAAAATAGCATTTAAGTTATCTTACGTTATAACTTAGAACACTCGTAATACCTTTACAAACCAGCAGTAAGACTCCTAGCCTCATCTCCATAGAGACCTGGATAATAAAGAGTATTGTTCTAATAAACTCGAAGCTAGAGTACAGCACTAAAAGTTGGATTCGTCTTAATGGTCCTTCGACTATGCTCCGTTTCACAGAGAATCTCACAGAATTTCCCTGATATGACGCACATATCCCTCATTGTGGCTCAGTAAGGAGTCGTATGACCATTATTAGCTAATGTGCAAGTTCTCCTCTTGTTGGCGCCGCAATGCCCACCTTTAAAACCTCAACAAATTGAATAGCAGTCCATAGCCACTTGGATCAAGAGATAAAATTTATGACATAAGCGCTAGGAATGTAAATTAGCACAAGCTATATGCTTCAATCAACAATTTCCTAAATTGTTCGGTGCGTGGCATAGCGTCAGCGCTAAATGATTCGTCGAGAGTCTAATCAGGACCATGAAAACATATAATGAATCGCTTTCCTCATGATATATTGAGGTAGAAAGAGACTGCCTCGTATTTCACATTACTTATGCACATTGAAGCTCAGAAATGGAACCACAGATCTATCGAATCCGCCCTGAAACTCCTTTCAGTGCCGAATATCCCTTATCAGAATGCGATCGGCAGGTTCCTGTGCGATTCATTCGCAAAGCATTCATCTATGCTACGGACGAAAACATCTCATCTACAACCAAAAACGGCAATAATCTTATACAAAGACTCCAAGAAAGCTTAATGTTGCAAATTCAAGATCTCAATCCAGACACCTTTACTTATCCGCAGCTACTGGGCCGTGTTATCGCACCTGGTGATGGGAGACCCTCATGCGTCAGAGTCGAAGAGTCATCTGCTATCCAATTGAAAGTAATAGACAGATTGGATATTGAGTTAAAAAATCTTCACCGAAATGGAAGGTTCCCTTTGGAAACTATTACCACTGGTATATTCGGAGAAGGGCTTGAGAAAGAAGACCTAATTAAGTGGCCAGGCGGGCCACCAAATCTGGCCATTCAACTGACTTTTGTTCGTGGTGGTTTCATCCTTTTACTTGCATTTGATCATCGAATTTGCGATGGCTATGCGGCCGGTGGATTTGTTAAACGTTGGTTTCGCCAAGCTAGGCTCGGATCAACCGCAGATCTTGAGACTGAAAACGGATCGTTATCTACATTTGCTATCCATGATAAGACCGTGCTTAGCCAAACAGAACTGGATGGAAGTGAGCATGCTGCCCAAAAGATGAGAGCACTATACAGTAACTCCCTATCATCAAAGACATCCCAAAAGAAATTGTTTCAGACATCAACAGAGACAGTATCAAAAGTTTTCTGGATTCCGGCACCTAAGATTAAAGAATTGAGGTCAACTGTAGGGGAAAGCTCCTCTCTGACACCAACTATTTATGAGTCCATTCTCATTCTTCTCTGGCGCAGCATTATTCGCAATCGAGTAACGCCTGAGAGTGATTTATCATCCACGATGAGCAAAGCGGCGATAGTCATGTGTATGCGCAAACGTTTAGAGCCTCCGCTCCCAGGAGACTATTTTGGAAATGCCGTCGCGGGAATATTTGCTATGCAGCCGCTTTCCCGTTTTGAGGAAAAAGATTTTATTTCGAAAGCAATTGAAGAAGTGCAGGAAGCAAAGAAACTCGATGGAACGGGTTTCAATCTACAGGTGACCAGCTTGTTAGTAGGAGAGCAAATGCGAAAGTTCGGTATCGGCCCACCTATAAACCTTCTTGGATATGATGTTATCTTTAACTCTTGGGAGCATATTTACTCTAACATTGAAGATTTGGACTTGGGTGTTGGCCAATTCTGCACGATGCGGTTTTTGATGGATAACCCAGTCAACCCTTCCTACGTATGTACCCTTCCAACCTATGGCAAGAGATCAGTCGATCGCAAGGATAGCACATGTTGCCAGTATCCGGGAGGTTTAGAACTACAGATTAATCTTATGGGGAATGAGATGGCTCTACTGGAAAAAGATGAAGAATGGTTGAAATACGCCGTGGTTGTGTGAGGACTGTTTTTATTATTCATGCTATTCGTAGAAGGAGTATTTAGATCACTTAGACGTTAGATTCTTTCATGCACCTGTCAAATATAGTACTCTCTTGTTTAAACATTGATTCTCGAAGTATGTTTATCTAGACCCCGTCGCGTATTGTATAAGTGCCTTTGCGACGATGAACTGTACTCCAACCCGACCGCAATGCCTTTGGAGGATTAACGCTTAGCCACTTTCATCATTAGTGCTTCGATTCCCCATCTCCATCGGCACTTCGCTGGAAATTGCCAAGCTTTGACACAAGGATATTGGTATAAGGCGCCGTCGACGTTTGGCCAGCAGCCTTGGCAGCGGATTCGGCTCAATCTTATCCCCTTCACGTATCTTATAAAACCGATTGCCATCTCCAACAGCTCTACAAGATCACGGAAGTCATCCGAGATTACTCGGTGAAGTGAGAAATTCAATACGTTCAGTGCTCCCGTACTAGCAATGTAACTGCGGGGAGCGCAATACTACACAGCAAAGATAACGCCCGTCCTAGGCAACGGGGTCTTAGGCTCCTAATCATGAGTAATTCTATTCACGCATGGCCTGTTTTCTGTTCGCAAAGTCTTGCACAATAGTATAATCTGTTCCTTCTATATCACAATATGGGGAAGGACGACGCGCGATAGCTTGAAGTGGTATTGGCGTGCATCTAAAATGTACAAGTGCGCTCTCCGGCCACCATTCTCAATGAAGATAGTCTCGATTCGTGGCCTGCCTGTCTGGGAATACAACAACAAAGTCCTTTGTGATGTTATGTATTCAATTGGTCACGCTCATAATTCATCTTCTTATCTTTGTATCCCAATCCATCTATCATTAATCCAATAATGATATGCTTATCTATATATTTATACTATCACATGCCAGGCTTCCGTGCCGCTCATGGAACTTTTTTCATTCATCCTTTTTTGGCAAGTTCCCTGATATATATGCATGGCAGGGATTGTCAAGGTGTTATACGGGATACTAGCACTGCCACTACCGCGGAATTCGTATTTTCCCTCTTAAGGTTACCTAGTTAGAGCGGGGTTTGAGTGGTTTGGATAACTATCGTATTATGATAGAATGAAGACGAGAGTGGTGATCCTGGGGCTACTGTCATTTATCTCCCGATGCCCCGCGGTAGATGATTCGGCAGCAGATGGTCGGCGAAAGCCAAAAGCTATCGTTCGGCTTAAAATTTGAACGAACCACAAACTTCATATGTACAAGTCAATATTTGCTGGCCTCTATTTCCTTGTGAGAGGAAGCTCTAAATAGCATGATAAAAAGATATGTAAAGCAAAAATAAGGTCAACCGTAATATCTGTGCATTGTCATTAAAGCCGGCCAGTATTGCCGTCAAGAAGATGCCAGTGAAGATTCGCCCGGTGCCGGTTCGGAGTGCGTATATTCGACCGATCGCTGAAAGCAGTGGTAGCATTGGAGGTGGATGTAGAGGCTTGGGCTTCCGATTATCCGGATACCTTCCCGATCTGATAGCTGCCTCCGCCAAGATCCATGTCCGAAAAGATGATGCAACAGACATGTTTACACACATGATCAGATCGAATAGCCCAGCCTGCGTCGATAAACAGAAGATGTGGAAATTAAGCTCATTCTAGTCAAGTAATTAATAATCTTACAAGACCCATTGTGACCTATGATGTGCGCTATTATGAACGTTTTTGGCGGGGAATTCCTTAGGCGAAGAAAAAGATGCTGTAGAGGCGCGAGATTAAGGTGTTTTCGTATTAAAGAAGAAAAGTTAGTAACCTAGTTGTTATGCTTGTTTTTGGTGTCTCCATTTCGCCCGTATCAGCGGCACTGAATCAGGAAGGAGTTCTTACAGAATTTATAAACTAGCAGCAATTGCTGCCGAATAATGGATAACAATAAGTCAAACGCGATGCCATTCCCCAGTCTTTTCTTCAAGTTCGCGGTCATGGGCTCCCCAAGTTTTCCAAAAAAGGGATGACTTCCATCAAGAAATGTTTACTGTGCCAGAACTTTTGAATAGAAGATAACACGGCGGGGAATACGATACTCTGGAATCAGGAAGGTGATCCAATCGCTATAGCTAACCCCTCTCGGCATGCAGACCAAAAGCTTCGAGCAGGAAGCGGATATGTAGTTTTATAAGTCAATCAATGTCTATATAAGCCAAGCATTCTCCATGAAAAGCCAAGAAACAATCTGCTATCAGATCTGAGTTCCCCAAAAGAATAAACTATTTGACAAGACTCACACAAGCAATATGAAGATCAGCCTGGTTGTTCTTAACAGCCTTTTGGCTGGTGCTATTGCAGCACCAACTGGCTCTCAAGTAATCCATGAAAAACGAGATACTAATAGCCCTCGATGGATTAAGCGAGAGGCGCTCAACCCGAGCACCAAAGTCCCCGTCCGTATTGCCTTGAAGCAAAACAACCTGGACAAGGGAATGGATTATCTCCTTGACGTGTAAGTAACTCTCCAACTATGCCTTGGGTAATGTACGAGTACATGTCTCATGTCAATACTAGGTCGCATCCAGATTCTGCGAATTACGGCAAGCACTACTCGAGTGACCAAGTAGTTGAGCTTTTTGCTCCTAGTGAAGAATCCATCAGCGCTGTCAAGGCCTGGTTGATCAAGTCTGGCGTCCCAGCCAGCTCAATTACTTCGTCCAAGAGCAAAGGATGGCTCGATTTTGTTACGACATCTGGGCAGCTTGAGTCACTGCTCAAGACTTCATACAGCACTTACGATCATGTTGAGGCTAGGGATGTTCATATTGGTACTGACGAGTACTCGCTACCAGATGAAATCTCCCAGCACATTGATTTCATCACTCCTGGCGTAGTGTTCGCCCCTGTGAAGAGCTCCTCCAAGGTGGAAAAGCGTGAAAGCAAATCGATTCGCCAGCCTTCCAGGAAATTGCCTGCTCACATTTCTCAGCTTTTAGCCGCAAATCCTCGTGAGTTTGGACTTCCATTGTCTTCAGATGGCTAGCAATATGCTAATAGATTTGGTAAATCTAGTGGCTACATCCTCGTGTGGTACTGCAATTACACCTCAATGCATCAAGTCGATGTACAATATCACGGCTGGAACTTCAGCCATCTCCTCCAACGCATTGGGTATCTTTGAAACCGAAGATACATATGCCCAGCAAGACCTTACGTCTTTCTGGAAAGCTTTCGCTACCAATATTCCTGCCAACACCGGACCAAAGGTTGACGGAATCGATGGTGCAACTGCTCCTACGAGTGTCGGCAACGCTGGTGGAGAGTCTGACTTGGATTTTGAGATTGCCATCCCAATCATTTATCCTCAGACCACAGTTCTCTTCCAGGCCGCTGTGAAGAATGATGATATCTTCAACACTTTCCTCGACGCCATTGACGGCAGCTATTGTACTTTCTCCGATGACGGCGAGACTGGTGATGACCCTACCGTGGACGGCACCACTCGAAACGAGCAGTGTGGAGCTTTCAAGCCCACAAATGTTATTTCCATCTCTTACGGCACAGCAGAGGCTGACTATCCCACTTACTATCTCGAGGTCAGCATTTTAAGTTTCTCATGAACGATCCTGTTTATTAACTGATCTTACAGCGCCAATGTGATGAGTTCATGAAGCTCGGCCTTCAGGGCACAAGTGTTGTTCTTGCCAGTGGCGACGACGGAGTTGCACGCCGATCTGGTGCTTGTCTTGGAAGCAAACACAACATTTTCACCCCTGGTGAGCCGGCTAGCTGCCCTTACATCACTTCTGTCGGTGCCACCACCCTTCCAGCTGGAAAAGTTCCCGGTGATCCAGAGACCGCCGTTACATCGTTCTCTTCTGGTGGTGGATTCAGCAACATCTGGACAACTCCAAGCTACCAAGCTAGCACTGTGGCCTCGTAAGTTGCAACGCATCTTTTGTAGTCCATCGAGACTTGAGACTAACTTCAGTTCAGTTACTTCGCCAACCACAACCCTACTTATGCTTCCTACAACACATCAGGTGGCGTGATCCCTACCACTGGAGGCATCTACAACAAAGCCGGCCGTGGCTACCCCGATGTGTCTGCCGTAGGAGACAACGGCGTCGTTGTTAACGAGGGCGAACAAGTGCTTGAAGGCGGTACCTCGATGTCCGCTCCTCTGTTTGCTGCCATTCTGACTCGTATTAACGAAGAGCGCATCAATGCCGGCAAGAGCCCTGTCGGATTCGTTAACCCTGCCCTCTACAGTAACCCATCTATGTTTACCGACATCACAGTTGGTAACCAAGCCAAGGGTGGACCGAACGGCGACGGTGCTGCCAGTGCTTGTGGCAACACTGGATTCTCCGCTGTTACTGGCTGGGATCCTGTTACGGGTCTCGGAACTCCAATCTACCCTGAGATGTTGACGTATTTCCTCAGCCTTTCATAAGCGGCGATGTCAATATAAAAGGAAAAAAAAAAGCAAGAGGGAAAACTATGTCATTTTGAACGTCTTTTAGACGGAGACTGCATTTCACATTATTGCTAGAACTGTAGCTAATCACAAATGCATGTACTGCTATTAACTATCCCCAAATGCTTCTCTCGTACTAGTTTTGTGTAAATGTCAGAGATGAAAGAAGTTAAAAGTTGGCGATCCATGATGGATGCGTAGGCTTGGTACCAAGAATTAATACACAACCCCACGCATCATTAGTCAATCTATCGTATGGCTTGTTACATGTATATTATCTTTTGGCACATGAAGCTTAACATGGAATTTTTTTGCCCGTGTCGAAAGACCAGTGTTGGAAATATCATAGCTCCTAGTACCTTCGTTATCTTCATGGCAATGAAGGAAAACTAACGGGAGCGGACTATTCCGCCATGTATGAACCTGAGCTCTGCGCGTTTTTCATACGGTTCCCATTAAAGTGGCGACACTGAGTATCCAGATGGCTACAGGGAAAACGAGCCATCCCCAGTTGATTCGAACGAAAGTAAGACTAACAAATGTCTCCCCCATCGCCATGTGTGCACCTTCTATACCATGGTTCATATATGGCGTGTCCCAGAAAGATTTAGACATAGCTTTAGCGACGTTCTTAACAGCGCAGCCAACTTTATCTAAAGGATTGTCGCAGTCGGCAAAATCCCCATAAAAGATGGCTTGTAGTATGTCGGGCCTCAAGGAATCGAGTTGTAGGGTATCCGAACTTATATGCAACTTGCCTGAGAACAGCATATAGATATGAGCACTGAGCGCATCGAATGCATCCCAATTAATCCCAAAGCTTTGACCTTTTCGAACTCCCAGACTTGAGCCCCATGGCGGGGATATAGTTGTATTACGTTCATCAGTCTTTTCGTGCTCAAGCCAATAGATCGGGGCGGATTCGTAGTAAGTACTTTTTGCAACAGAAGCCTTGACACTTCGCACGCAAGGCGCAAGAGAGCATTCCGTTGCTATAAACAGTGTTTCATTGGTTAATTGGCCAACGGCATATTGATTTGTATCGTTATAAACGGCCTTGATGCTTTGAATGAGAGGGAAAGTGTGATTCTTATACACAAAGGGTTTGACATTGTCGTTATAACCAGATGTATCCATAATCATGGGGTAACCGTTGCCTTCTTCTACAAACCAAGTGGCAAAGCCTTTAGTGAGAGAAACAGTACAGTTTCGATAAACGTCAGTGTCGGATAGGGCCTCGCAAGATATGGACAGATTTGTACTGATGTCGGAGCAGAAAGGACAGATGCCGATGCTGGCTACGGCTCCCCATGTACAGTTTCCTGTGTTGCAAACGTACTGGGGCTGCGCCCAGAATTGAGATGCTTTGGGGTTCAATATGGCATTGTAGACATTAGCCTTGAGACCTAGGTCCACGTCACTGTCTATAGCAGTGTTAGCGCCGGAACGATTGATTTGGATTATTGACCTACGGTCACCACCCATCAGTTGACCAACAGTAGTATAGGTCGAAGCATTGGCCAGGTACGCAAGTTGAGAAGGGTCTGAAACAGCATTCGGATAGTAATGGATTAGGTTCTGAATGAATGGGTCCAATCCAGAAGCCAAAATGATGGTTAGACTACCAATAGCAGCAAAATGTCTATAACAAGTAATAAATTAGCTGAAAGCACCTGGATTGTTAGGATATCTGCAGTAGACTCACAATCCTTTCAGCCTCCAGAGAAGTTTAGCGCTTCCAGGAACGCCTCTACTTGCAGAATCGAACTCTTCAAGGTCTGAGAGCGGCCGTTCCTTTTCCGCAAACCACACCCACTTCAGTTGACCAAGACCCCTGGTAATGGGCATAAGAAGAAAAAACCTGGCAGCTGTGCTAAGCCAAGAGATGAGAGAGTTCAGTGAGACATGCTCCCAGGAAGGCTGCCTCTTGCCATCGAACCTATTAAGTATGATAGCTATAACAATAATTACTGCAGCCGAACCAAGAACTCCAAATAGTTCCCAGGTCCAATAGTCCTTTGAAACCTGTAGCTCACTTGCACCTGGCGATGTATTGTTTTCCCAAGAATTGTCAGACGTTGCTGAGGAAGATGTTGTTTTGGTCTGGATAACAGGATGCTGTGCTTTAAGGAGAGAATCCTGGAGACTCGGCTCGTTGTCGACATCAACATTGCGATTAAGCATTGTAAGATCAGTAGGTCCTTCGAAATAGTAAGCTGGAGATGATCGAGAACTGATGAATGGACGCGTCGCGGGGTTTTGCGACACTACGCCGCAGCACCGATCGGCAACACATCGAAAACGCGTACCAACCAACAACCTGTCTGCCGCCCCCTACCGCTTGCCTGATCTGAGTAAAAGGATCCATGTTAGTCCCTTTACGGAGCAATGATTAGGAGTACCGTAGCTATATTTCATTCTGAATTTTAACATTTCTTTACTTTTCAAGTACAAATAGGAAAATAGGCGAAACAGACTTTTCTCTCACCTTGTGGCAACTGGTGGGGCATGACGTCTAAGATCTCACGTATGATATGGATGAATCAAATAGTATCTATCATATTTATGCAAAAAAAAATATTATCAGCATAGAATACTCAAAGTATGTACAAAATTCGTAGATATATACAAAACTCTCATGTATGTACAAGCTGCTCCCGAATATTTGCATATAGAAAAGAATCAACTGTAGAATAACATAGAAAAGCAGCTTAGTGTAAGACTCTGAGCGGTTTAAAACCTAAAGAAGGCGGCGGCGGCGGCTGTCTCTCTCGGATCGCTTGTTGACCGAGCGGCGCTGGTTTACAGGACCGGTAGGCTGGCCAGGTGCGTTGGTGTCGAAGTTGTAAAGGGTCTCATCAACGATTTCCCAGCTGAGGTCGAAGTGACCATTGAAGCAAGCGTTGCTGTTCAGTTGTTGAGCAATGGTGTAGCTGAAATCCAGTCCTGGAGCACCGTCAGGGTTCCAAGCGGTGTTGGTGCTGGAGCCGCCGGCGCATCGGGCACAACCATCACCAATAAACAGGTTGAGGTCATGTGCGACGCCATTGGTGGTGACAATGACCTTCTTTCCGCAATACTTGGCCAGATCACCGGCCAACAGGGTGTGGTTCATGGCAACGAGATTGTCAGAGTTAATCTGATCTAGAGAGAGGCCGGTGAAAAAGTTGCATTCAACAAATCCCTCGTTCTGGAGGGAAAAGTCGTCTTGACAGCCATTTACATCCTCAATGTCGTAGTAAAGGGTTCCAAAGCCAGTGCCGCTGTTCAAAACTGTCTGAGCGACAGCAGATGCGGCAAATAGGCCGAGGGAGGAAAGCAGTTGAGTCTTCATGTTTGCGTTGGATAGGGAGTGGAAGTTCTAGTTCAAAAGAATGAGTTAAGGCTGAAAGAGCTTTCGTGTTTTATGAAAAGAATGTAAAGAGTAGCCAAAAAGACAATGTTTTGAAGGAGTGTTTGCGCCAAGTAAAGACTGCTGCTCGATAGGTCTGAAACTTCCCACGTACAGGAAAATGCGACTTATATACATGATAAAGAGCTCATAAACTCTTTTGAAAAATTTTTATTGAAGCCACGGAAGGACAAACAAATGCATGAACGCCGATTAGCCGTGTGCTATAGACGAGCGGCCCGAAACATCGTGAGTCCCTTAGAATCTGGTCTTCACCGATTGAGACTAGTGTAAGTCTGATATAAGCACTCTATAGAAGCTGTCCTGCCATGTTAGGCAATGGACAAGCATTAGAGTCTCGCTAAATTACGCTAGGAGGCATCTGTTAAATTACTGGTATCCTCGTTCATGGAAGCTGAGTTGCGCGTTTCATAGTTGTTGCCTTAATGGAAGGTCGAAAACGCCAGGTAGGAGCTGGTGAGGCAGTATATCCACGTGGATGTGGGCTTCTCAATCATTCCGGCACACCATTGCCGATTAAGTGCCTTAAACGGCATATTCAACGATCGCTGTGTTTGCCCGGATTCAGGAACAAACTGTCACACATGCCGGTTATATATCTTACTTAAATCCAGCATCATCCGAGAGAAGCTGAACTACTCTATTCGGGTATAAACTAAAATGAAGATTACTCTTCGTAGAGATTCCTTTTAGAGCTGCAGTAGGTCTTTCCACTATAACTTGGCGACGAGTTATAGTATACTGTGCTTCGGAGGTAGGTGCTGCTATTCTTGGTTTCGATTGCGTAATTTAGATCGCATTGACACTGCAAATCTGCTTCTTCAAGCGCTATCATTATACCATACCCACTTGCAAATGTCATCTTTGGCTTTTAATTGAGGCAAGAAAAGCGAATATGAACAAAAAGCCACATATGCGATAGTTATATGATACCTATTTGTAGACTACCTTACGCCTCATATGGGAAATTTGATGCCATCTCAGGAGGAGCTTAGATGATGACGTACATTACTGCCTGTTTCATATATCTCGGGACATCTGCCTTTTCCTTTTGCTTCAGATGAATATCCAAGTAGAGAGAAAACATGGTACCAACTTTATTATACTCGTTACACCTTCTCATTGAGGAAGGGTTCAAATTTTCCATTAATTGGCGCATGCCACAAAGCACGAACGCGCCGTGCTTGTACACAGACATGATATATTTGTATGCCTATCAGTTCACCTGACGATACCTCTGCTGCTTCAGCAAACCTATGATAACCTCGCACTCAGAATTATCATTTGCCATTGACGATATGTTTTAATCGGCGAAGAATATTGCCAGCCTTCAAGTCACGGTGCATCTAATGTAACAAATGAAGATGATCAACTGCTAATTCAAGAGCGTTCAAGCCGAAAGTTTTATCGCTATTTCCCATTCAATTTCCGACATTTCTAAAGCCTACAGATAATTGTTGAAGGAAGACCCAGTTAAGTAGCATGTTACACAGGTATGGTAATGTAAGCCGTAGTAATAGAGACGCCCATGGAGGCACTACTTTAAAAATGACAAATATAGCTATGGATTTATATGAGAGAGTATACTCACACTCAAAATGTAGGTTAACAACTAAAATATCCACAACAGTTTTAGCTGTGTAAGTCGAAACAGACTGGAAGCAAGCTTGGGGTTTTTAAAGACACATCTGGCCATGACCGTAAGGTTGTGTCTGATTCTTAATCGACCTTTGTCAATACCAGAAGCTGTCTATATCTCTCCATGCTGCACTTTGTAGATGAAGTGGTTCCTCGGAACTGTCTCTCCTTAGATTCCATTTCGCTTTGTAAGCTGCACGTTTATGGGTCCTTTCTCCCACAGCATATATACTTTACTTCTTGTATCCCATCCAATACTTTCTTCTGACAGCTCTATGTCAAAATTCCAAACAACCTTTGCAAGTATTAACCTCATCTCTGCATACGCAAGACTTCGGTACAGTTAGCTTCGCAACTAAGTCTTAGATTCCGCTCTACTTACTTGTGTCCAATGCAATTTCGCGGACCGACAGAAAATGGCATAAACGCATCTCTTTTATCATTCTCGAAGCGAGCATCACCAAGCCATCGCTCCGGGATGAAAGATTCAGCGTCACGAAAATGGGCGGGATTATGGTGATTCACCCATTGCCACACTCCAACGATGGTCTGCGAAGCCATGTGTTACAACTCAGAAATATGCTACGCAAGGAATATACCACTTACACCAGCTGGAACATATCTGCCGATAATTACGTCACCACCGGGTGAAATAATGCGAGGTTGTGTGCCAGGCGCTGCAGGAAATAACCTCATCGCTTCGTCAAGCACGCCTTGCAAATAACTTAAATGCTGCACGCTAGTCAAGGTTATATCTTGCTCTGAACGAAATGCTGAACGAATCTCAGTAGCTAGCTTCTTAAAGGTTTCTGGATATATTCCGAGATAGTAGGTTGCTGCCGACAAAGCTGTAGCAGTCGTCTCCGAACCAGCAGCGATGAGCAGGCTCGCATTTGATACCAATTCTTCAAATGATAATTCCTGTAATCTTTGTTAGTTCTCTACGTACATCTGCATTCACGTCACCGACGTCAAATTACCTCTGCGGATCCTCGAGTCGTTGTCAAAGCCGTCATAAAGTCTGGCCGGCTTGATCCCGAGTCAAGTCTCCTGCGTGTTTTCTCGATAGACAGCCTCCGATGTTCTCTACCCTTTGCTGGTAAATCTTTGGGCACAAAAAGTAATGCTAGTAACATGCCAAGCTTTCCAAACTTTGAGCAAACAGAAATGAAGGACATATTTTTGACGCCAGAAAAGATAAGTGCCACCCACGGGTGGTAATCCGATTTCTCGAGGCAGTAGAAGGGCTCACCAAAAGCCAGATCCCCAATGATATCAAATGTTGTATAATTGTACCACCTGACGATGTCGACTTTCTCATGGTTTGCGCATCGTGCTTTGAGTTCTGTCAATAGCGTATTGATGTATCTATTGATGATTGGTTCTTGATCCAGCATGGCTTGGTGCGAAAATCCATAAGATAAGTTTCGTCGGTACCGAATATGATTCTCCCGGCTTGCACCAATAGCATTGCTTTGATTACCAGAGTGTAGGTGAGGATCTTTCAGATGCTCCACCCCTTTGCCTTTACGGTGGCCACGGATTTCCTTGGAGGCATTTGGGTGACTGTAAAACACGGTGTTGGGACCAACGCGCACCACCGGTCCATATTTGATGTGAATCTGAAGCATTTTCTTATGGGCATTGCCACTGATTGATACCAAAGAGTATGGAATGTCTGAGGCTGCCCAGAGCCATGGTCCAGGATAGTTATGAAGGGGATGAAAAAAGAGATTATATATCGTACTGCAAAGTGCGTATGCCAAACCCTACAATGCCAAATTACCTATCAGTATATTGGGCAGCTGGGTCCGGAAGTTGCATGATACTGACAAGAAGAACGGCAAGAAGTGGTAACAAAATCACAGACTTTATTGTAGAGCCAAAGGCACTATTGGGCATAACTAACAACGCCATTGTATCTTGATATCAAGACCTCCCAAGCGGTTGACATGTAAAGAATAAAGTGTTGCTTCTATCCTAGACTTATATAATAATGCCTGACTGCCCTTTCCATCGGGCCGAATTAGCTAACATGCTTACTTCGCTGACCAAGACATGGAAATACGGTCAACTAAGCAAAGCAGCGGATAACAGTATGAGGCTCGTGGCGATTTTTGTTTCTCTTCCTTTTCCTTCATGTCGTCATGAGTAGGCGTAGAACCTCATAGCCATGATTTATCGCAAATGTTTAGAAGCTGTGAAAAAAGAGATAGAGCTAATCACTATTTGCCGCCTTTATTGAACTGGGCGAGTAGTCTATCTGTATGCCGCACTATAACATTATAAGAAAGTGTTCCTAATAAAGGCAACGAAAAATGGGTAATTTAAGAGTGATACGGAATAATTGTCTCCAGATGGTATATAGCGGCGATGATTAGTTAATCAGAGCGAGCCCTTATTGGTTAAATCTTGCAATGGACAGTGCTAGTGTCCGGTAGTGGTATTGGATCCCCCCACGACATTGGTGCAAAATAACTAGGGCTGATGATGAAGTGGTGGATATGCTGCACTATAGTGACATTACAGTATGACAGCAGCGGAAAAGCGTCTGCCGTTGTTCTTATTACTATTCTGGTAGGTATACATGCGGACTATATCTATACGCTGCTTCGCCTAATCAATTTTTGGCGTACCTGTAACTTCCTCTTTGAATAATTCCTCTTATAGCAGATAATTCTCTCCAGACATTTCATGAGCAATGAGTTAAAAGAATATGCTCGCATGCAAAAATTGCCTTGGCTATTTCTGATTAGATCTTGTATGTATATGCATCGGCCGCTCTCAAAATGGATCATCACATTTTGATTTCTTTTATATGAAATTATTCTGCAGACGTGGAACAAGCGGATTATCGTGCATTCGAGGTTTTTTTTTTTTTTTTTTTTTTAAAGAAATATGTCGAATCGCGTTGATATCAATACTAAAATCCAATGATGCTGGAGACTTCTGCGTTCAATACATTAGCAGCTCATCAGAGGCGTGGCCTATAGGTATATCATTTCACACGGGTTCAGACACTCGTTTGCGACATTTTAATTACCGGAAAAGCTTCCACCACTCATTCGTTTGTTCATCACATTACGATAATGCGCTCCGGTGTCGTTGCACAGGATCCAAAAAGCTACGATGAAGCGACGGCCTTTGTTCGCGTCTATTCACCCGATCAAAAGTTCCATTCAGGCTTTCAACATAGAGCGGGTGGCGCGGCGGCGAAACAGAGCCAACACACAAGAATGACACAGACAGATCCCAAGCAACGTGATAGCCGAGGAAGAAGCCTCTCCCATTCATTATTGTTGCAGCCGTATAGACCGTTTAGACCGTTTACATCGTATATGCCTCCAAGGCGCTTCCGCGGATTTATTTGCATTGATCTTGGGTTGGGGCAAAGCACAAATGCGGCAGTAGCCCCGCCAAGCTATCAAACGATCCTCGCCGCTGGGGCATGCATCCCTGCGCCGGAATCAATATAGACTAGTCGCAGACGGCACTTTTGATTCCGCGTGGCTAGATAACGCCAGGGATGGTGGGTGGGTGTGGGGGAATCTTGTCGCTTCATGCGAGAGAAAAAGTACCCGTAGCTCAGAGTACTATTGATCCATGGCCCCAGTCTGAAGAGCAAATCATTGATTGCGAACCCTACTAACACGGACTGATATGCATCCATCAGATACGTGCCTTTAGCGTTTCTCCGAACGATCGCCACGAGACTGAAACTGCGTCAGCATGCATAGGAAGGGGTTTGCACAGGCTCTTGGTCGATGGGATGCTGCATCTCTACAGTTGCCGTCCCTAATCGCCGATGAGGGGCGATCGTTTTCCCTTGTACTGACAGTCTCTGGTCTGTGATTTGTCATCCCGGCATGGGCCTTTGTACCAACCGTTACAGACAGCTGAGCTTGTCTCATCCAGTGCCTGGGCCCCGGCAAATTTTGCACTGATAGCCCTGGCAACCTCGTAGCGTTTATTAACGCGCGGGCGATAGAGCCTTTCTTTGACTGCCTCCTTTAAACCGATAAGACTATCGTAGTCAATATAGTTCCAATCGTAGCTGAATAAGGCGCCAATGGTCGTCTCAGCCGAAGATAGCGATGCGGCCGCTGCGCTCAAATCTTGGCAGCTCACGACTCCGCACTGTCATTTAGGTGGCTTCAAAAAGACCCTTCAAGCCAACAATCACGCCACCGGGAACTAAAACCCAGCGAGCCAGGAACGTTTGTTTGGTGACTACGGCCCGCTACTTATATAGGCAGAATGGAGACTACAGGCAAGACAGGTTTTAAGAGAGAGCGTGTGACCGGCTAGCCAACGTAGGAGTGTCACCATTTGGGCTGGTCACATAGATAAAGGACAGATGCTAGTACCATTATTGGCTAGTAACGCTCCCGTATTCTATATATATATGAGAGGCAGGCGCAACGTGCTGTGGACACGCCAAGGTCTAGCCATATCTTTTCACTCCTTTAGGACTAGCTAGCCGCTCCGTGGATAGATGTCTGGGCGATCGCCAACTCGACTCACCTGCCAAGCACTGCAGCTTAGGAGATTTTCTGCCACTTTCTCCCCCTTCTCGCTTAATATCTGTGCTCCTAATTTACTTCCTATGCCAGTGATTTCCTTAATGAAACCGGTTCAACGTCTGATACAGGATACAGCAGAGAGCATTCAGTGACATCTTGTATAAGACTGACTATTCTGTAAACAAGAGACTAAGTTGAGAACAGATCATCTCAATTTACCGCAGTTGGGTGGAACTTATGATAGAGAGGCAATTGATAGTGTACATGGGCTGCGACACTAATGTAGACCAATACAGCGTTGTAAAGAATGATTTGATAGCTGCTTTACTACTATGTACAACTAGAAACCAAGAACGGCTAGGCGGTACCTGTTCTCTGTTCTTCAAGGTATCCGTACACGCAGAACGAGATGACAAGGTCCAGCGTCAGCAAAGTCTCACTTACGGACATGCCTATTCTAATGTAATCTCTATCGCCACTTGTGGACAGGTTTTGCATCTTGGGGTGAAGGCACCAAAATGCAATCAGGAAATAGCCCCGTGCCATGTTTGTAGCTGGTGTCAGGTCATCCATTCTCCTTGTATTATGGAGATATTATAACAGGTTTGTGTCGTACATCTCGCCTTTGTAAATAATGCGTTCCAGAAGCCTTAAGGGCATTGATTAACAACGGCAAGACCTCGGCAAGAATTCAAGTCTTGGCTCTAAGGAAGTAGTATCATTGTGTTATAATATGATGTCTTTTGCGGTATTTTCCGAGGCCACGATAAGATTACTGTCCCATGCATCGGACCTCCCAGCGTGCAAAGTAGTGTTGGTCTGCACCCCAGACGAACTTATGAGGATCACCCTTCAACGCCATATTCCTCCCGACCGGCTAGCTATCGAGCGATAGCACCTTGCCGAATCAGGATATTCCCCGCATCGTTCGGCCAACGACCTGCTTATTCCACTCTTTCGGCTGCCCTTTTGCAGCACGCTATGGTGTCGCACTTTTGTCTCGTTGGCTCGTGATCCAGAGCAGCCTTGGGACTTTGTACGCTATTGAGGCGACCTTGGGCGTGCCGTTTCCCGTCATAATGGTGTTAGAGTGTGGCCCCCATTATACCAATATGTCGTTTTCTGCGTGCTTTAGCTGGAAGAGAGAGAAGGGTCCGACGGATCAACTCCACATTTCAAGGATATACACACCTGGGCCTAGATCACGGACTCGCAGTGCAAAAGTTCTCGGCAAGGCTAAGGTTTGGGGTGCTGCTACACAAGATCCTCAGGGGATGTCAGTCTGGTTGATAGCGAGCTTCTGCGTTAATCTGGCGCTTGGAGATAAGGAACTCGTCCTTGGTAGTAGTAATTAGATCTAGCCTCCAGGGACTCGGTGTAACCTCTAGATGTACATTTTAGGTGGCTAATTAGAGGGTGGTGGTAGTACCTTCAGTCGCTGTGCTCGATCATTATAATAATACGGCTGGTTCAGCCACTCATGAAGGCCTTTGCTACGTAGATCCTCGTGCTATACGACTTCTCGTCCCAGAGTTCCCTCACCTCACTTTGGCGAGGCTTGCCACCTACAACGTCTTTAGCTATAGCTCTACAGCAGTTACAGCTAGAGCACAAGGCATCATGGGTTCTCCAGAAGTCCACGTCGACAACTCCGTCGAGAGGGATAATTCTTCTCCTGAACGGCCTATTGATGAAAAGACGACACACCCTAGCATGGTCCACGATGTCGACGATGTTGTACATGATCTTGCTGAGAAGCTCGGCGATAGAGCTGGTGGCACAGCTCCAATTGATGATATCGAGTACGTTATGGACAAGATCGAGACGTTGACTGTCCAGGAGTGCAAAGATATCATCGCGACACTACTCAAAGACCATGAGTACGACTATAACTTTTCCAGCGCACAGCGCGAGAAACTTGCAGCTTTGGCAGAGGGGCCCTCAGACGGACAAGACCCTGAGGAGTGGGAGCTGGAGCTCAAAACCGAGACGGCAATCAACAAGTTCTACTCTCCATATCCCGAGGTGCGCGCTATTACGACGCCGACAGACGATCCTAATATTCCTTGTGAAACGATTCGTGCCCATCTACTTGGCTATATATGGGCGGTCCTCGCCCAATTTACCAACTCGCTGTTCAACTCGCGTTTCCCATCAATCACGCTGACATCCGCTGTTGCACAAATTCTCCTTTACCCATGCGGCTTGCTCCTCGCTCTGGTGTTGCCAGACTGGGGCTTCACCGTTCGCGGTCAAAGAATCTCGCTTAACCCAGGCCCATGGTCGTACAAAGAACAGATGCTTGCCACAATCATCATTGACGTTGGACTTACATCGGCTTATTGCTTCTGGAATATCCAGACCCAGACCGTTTACTATAAGGACAAGTGGCTGACTCCTGGATACGGCATTCTGCTGCTTCTCTCTACGCAACTCATGGGCTTGGGATTCTCTGGATTGCTCCGTCGCTTCGTCGTTTACCCGGCAGAGGCTATATGGCCCAACATTCTTCCTACAGTGGCTCTCAATAGGGCATTGTTGGTTCCAGAAAAGGAGGAAGTCATTCACGGCTGGCGGATATCTCGTTACAAGTTCTTCTTCATCGTTTTCTGCGCCATGTTTGTTTACTTTTGGCTTCCGGATTTCATTTTCCCAGCGCTCAGTTATTTTGCCTGGATGACGTGGATCGCACCCAACAACTTCAACCTGAACATTATTACTGGCTCTACTGTTGGGCTTGGATTCAATCCTATCTCGACTTTCGACTGGAACGTGATTTCCACGTACTCACTTCCGCTTGCGTACCCATTCTTTGCCTATTTTCAACAGTTCCTGGGTACTGTTTTGGGCGGACTGATTATTATTGCGTTATATTGGTCTAATGTCAATTGGTCGGCATATCTTCCTATCAACTCATCCGGCATCTTTGACAATACTGGAAACTCGTATAACATTACGAGGGTTGTCGACCCCAACAATGGTTACCTGAACGAAACTGCCTACCAGGAGTATTCCCCCGCTTTCTACAGCGCAGGAAACTTGCTCCTCTATGGCGCTTTCTTTGCTTTCTATCCCCTCACAATGGTCTTCATCTTGCTTGATGCTTGGCGACCGCTTCTCAAAGCTTACAAGTCGACAGCAAGAGCCGCTGTTGACTCGGTAACCAAAACCATTGTTGGTGTCAAAAATGCAACCGTGTCGCTCGCCAAAGGCAGGGTGCGTGAAGCTGGTCGCCATTTGGCCGATATACTCAACGACGAATCATCGATATATGACGGATTCGACGACCCGCTGACACAACTGATGCGCAATTATCCTGAAGTACCAGACTGGTGGTTCTTGATGATCGCGCTCATTGCGTTCATCTTTGCAATCATCATTGTAGCCCACTGGCCCCAGCTCAACACACCTGTTTGGACAGTCTTTTTCGTGATTGGATTGAACCTAGTGTTCCTTATTCCAATGTCCTACCTCTACTCAATCTCTGGCACAACCGAAGGATTAAACGTTGTCACGGAGTTGATTGTCGGTTACGCTTTACCTGGTCACCCTGAGGCCCTGATGTTCGTCAAGGCTTTTGGATACAACATCAATGGGCAAGCAGATAACTATATCTCTGACCAGAAGATGGGCTTTTACGCCAAGGTACCCCCGCGCGCTATGTATCGTGGCCAAGTATTGAGCGCCATTATCACTGCGCTTGTTGCATATGGCGTTGTGCAATTTGCTGATAACGATATTCCTGGTATCTGCACTCCGGAACAAGTATCCAACTTCAATTGTGAGAACGGATCACAAGTATATTTCTCATCGTCCGTTGTTTGGGTAAGCCGCCGCTCTCCCTCTTGAGCTCAGCTAATAGGTATCAATGTACTAACGTCTTCACAGGGTGCAATTGGCCCCAAGAGAATTTTCAGTCAGATCTATCCGACCATGAAATATACGTTCCTCTTTGGCTTCCTGCTCGCCCTTTTCTGGTGGAGCCTTAAGCGCTTTGGATCCCACGCCCGCGAGGGAATCAGAGCTGTGCTGCCGGCCATCATTTTCAAGCCCCTAAACCTGGTTGTTTTCACACCTATTTCATGGCTGAAGCACGTACACCCTTCGCTGGTAATCAACGGAATGCTTTTGTGGGCGCCTCTCAACCTCACATACTTTACCGGCGGCCTTTACTTCTCTCTCGCTTTCATGTATTATCTGAAGAGATACAAGACCGCGTGGTGGGAAAAGTATAACTATGTATTGGCTGCCGCACTCACGGGTGGAGTCGCGTTTTCGGGTATCATCATCTTCTTTGCTGTGCAGTATCACCCAAAATCTATTGATTGGTGGGGTGTCAATGTCCTGGGAGCAACAATTGATGGTGGCGCTGGACGTAAAGCTCTGCTCACTGAACTACCTGAGAAGGGCTACTTCGGCCCTGACACATGGTTTTAGGTGCAAGGGCAGAATAACGTGTTTATGAAATGATGATTTTTCAAGCGAATTATGGGGCGGAGATAGTGGAATAGCAGTCTTTACCTTTAATGCTAGTAGTACGAATACCCTGATATACCACTTACATTGGAATTGAGACTCCTCAAGTAAGCTCCAAACGCTGTATAGACTAGGGGAACTACGATATATCTCGTGCAATCGTATCGGGTAGGCTCCAGTCACGGTAACATGTACAGTTCGTACAACACGCCCCAGTCGAAAAATTAGCAGTACGATGAGCGGGAAAAGAAGTGTAGATGTTATGTGTTTGAGAGAACCCTTGTCCTACCATTCGCGTACATTTACACTTATGAGCTGTAATACCTGCGCATCCTGCCTATCAAGATCCGTCTTTTGCACTTGAGGCTAGCTATTGGTATCATCCACAGACAAGACTAATCACCTGTGTATCAACTTCAGCTACAGAAGCACATCCATTGAATAGGTAGTTTTCAACACGCCACATCGGCCTACCCCGCTAATCGTCGGCATCTATGAATACCGAGCGCGCAATAATGAAAACCCAGCTCTATGATTCTCCACAAACATCCTGTATATGTCTAGTATGATGCGCTTTGATTCATTTGCCTAGTCTCTTTATCGCTTAATTATCCACCATGCACTCCTCTGATATCTTTGCCTCCATCGGTGCTATTGCTGTTGCCGCCCTCGCTTTTAAAGCTGCTTCCGCCGGTGTAGTCTACCTCCTCCCCTCAAACCTCAAGCGATATGCCCATATTTCAGCTGATGGCCGTCCTCCATGGGCGCTGGTGACGGGCGCATCAGACGGCATTGGCCGTGCTTTTTCTGACGAGCTTGCGCTGCGAGGCTTCAACGTAGTCCTTCACGGCCGCAACCAGGCAAAGCTCGACGCGGTAAAGTCTGAGCTGCAAAAGAGACATCCAGGAAGAGAGTTTCGGATTCTTATCGCAGACGCCAGCACGGTGCAATGCGTGAAATGCTTGCAGGCTGGAGATACTCAGTCGCAACACTCGCTAGATTTCAATGCCATCAAAAACGCGCTTCAAGAACTGCATCTTACAGTCCTAATCAACAACGCGGGCGGCGGTTCTACAAATCCCGTCTACCTCTCGCTGGGCGACTGCTCTGAGCGGCGTATCACTGATAACGTCAGTGTCAATGCATTGTTTCCCCTGCATCTGATTCGCGTCCTGCTCCCACATCTGGCACAAAACTCACCTGCGCTGATAATGAACATCAGCTCTATGGCTGACGCAGGCTTCCCCATGCTGGCTTCTTATGGCGCGAGCAAGCAGTTTCTAATGACCTTGACGCGTGCTATAAACTTGGAATCTGCATTATTGGGGCGAACTGATATTGATTGCCTTGGCGTCCGTGTTGGTAATGTTACAAGTGTATCACACAATAAAGAGTCTCCATCGCTTTTCACGCCAACAGCCGAGACGATGGCTCGAGCTGCGCTGGATCGAGCTGGCCACGGGCATGTGGTTGTAACTGGACACTGGGCACATGCGCTGCAGGGAGCTAGTTTGACGCTCCTGCCTTCGTTTATAGTGAACAAGGTCATGGTTGATGCTATCCGCGTGAGGAGAGAGGCCGAGCTTAAGTCAAGCTAGAGGATATCTCGGAAAATGGAAGTACGAGTATACAAAAGAAACATAATATACCGAGTTATAAGACAGACGATTCGAAATAGCATTAGATCTTCCTTAGATAAGGACAAGCGAAAGTCTATAGCGCAAGGCAGCTAACGAAACAATATGCTGATGGGATAGTGAAATGTAATTGCGATGCGAGAGATGCATTTACTCCGCGTTCCTACGTAAACATTGGATTCGGTAAGATGGATAACAGGTTGACAAGGAGGATACCTGCCAAGATATCGGATTGCGCAATAGACTCTATGCTTGAGCATGACTAAGCAGCTAAATCAGAATCTCTTCGTGAATAAAGATAGGCACAATTGTATAATCGAAGGCCAGCTTACCAATGACAATGCTTTAGGGATTGAGTGTTGTTCCCCAATAGCCCAAAGCACTTCTCTAGCCCATCTCTGTTGGCCGCCTGTCAGGCCAGGAGCTGTAGAGACACAGAATAGAGGCCAGATCAACAGCAAAGCTTGTGTTGTTTTTGTCTGTACCATTTCGAGACGGCCTGGTGACGCCTGGGAGCACAGCCCGACACAGGAAGTGGTAATAAAACATATTCCCTCAGCCGCTTCTTGCATAATGAGCGATAATGCTTTAAACTCTCTTTTGCTGTGATAAATCGCGCCTGGATGGAGAAAATTACCGATTTTGAGTAGCACTGCAGATGTCATCATCTGTAAAGTATAGAACTGAACCCATTGAACCATGACAACGTCTATTGAACAGTCAGAGCCAATTGAATGAGCAATTGTATTCCAAAAGACTTTTAGCTTACCATCTGGAAAGTTATTTTGGGATCCTTCATCTGTCTGGTTGACGCAGCGAGGACTACCTTGGCCAATATGAGCCATTGTAGGGCCGCATCGCTCACCAATCATAATAGGAAATAGATCCAAATGTTTGCGAACACGCTTGATTGATACTTGCAATTTCTGCATGTCTAATTTTCGCAAAGACGGCAGCGAATGACTCGCAATAGCATCAATCTCTGCAACCAGCTTACGAAGCTGAAGCTTGACAATATCCAGCAGCAAACACGATTTCTGCAGCCCATCTACCGTTGATGACTCCAAAGTTTCGTGAACATTGGTCAAAGAATCTGTAATCCGTACTGCTTCAATCAAGGTGGATTTTAGAGCGTTATCTGGGATTTGCTGAAGTATACTAAACAGACCACTCAGATGGATCTGCCACGTTCTGTCCGCCGGATCTATGTTGACGATCATCTATATTCGACAGTAAGAATAATGTTGCAAATGGCGTAGGTTAATATAACGTACCTCATACAAAGAGAAATGGAAAGCTGGAATTAATAAAGCCAACGAACATGGCCAAATTGCAAGAGCCTCTCGGAGCTGCCGTGTAGCAATGCCATATCTTTGGAGCAGGCCTTTTCGCGCTTCCACAGTCTGCACAGACTGCCGAAGTGAATAGAAGGCATAATTTAGCGTCTCCAGCATAGGCCATACCACCATGCCAAGATGCGCTCTTGGTTTTTTATTAAATTGGCTCCAAACGAGTCGAGGAACATTCGTTCTACCATTTGGATAGGCTATGCGGTGGCAATTGTCGTTAACATATGAATGAGTCGCGCTGTCCTTTGCCTCAGAATGACTGAAGCCTGGCAGGGGACACAATCCAGTCAACTGGCATGTAGCAGCTGAAGGATGTATAGTTAGAGCCACATTTTCACAACTAGTCTTGTTGTGATAAGCCTTCATCTGGGTGTTATAGCCCAAACAGATTCGTTTAGACTTTGTGCAGCGCAGGCAAACCGGACGTCCATAATCACATCGAATCCGTCTCAGCTTGCAGGTTGTGCATCCTTTACTGGCGTGACCCGGATTGACCATGGTGGCGGGAAATGTGTGCGTAAGATAAGCCGCAAGTCTAACTTGTGAAAATCACGAGAAGAATTCGCAATCTTTGGCCTTGTTGAGTATGATAGAGTCTTCATCTAGTCTTGTATTTCCCTCCAGTTTGTGTTGAATGATGGACAAAGAGTGCAGAAGATTGGAGAATGAGCGGAGATAATACTTACAGGCGGGATTGTGGACACAGCTATGGATGATCAGCGGAGAATTCGCGCTAGTGTTTTCGCAACACCATCGAAATAGGGCATGGAGGCTATGTCTACTGAACAGTACCCCTGCGACGTATCCAGTAATAGCCGTCTATCGCTTGTGCTCGTAAGATGCAGCGCTAGAATTCTCGCAAGCCGCCTTGTCTTGAGACAGTTTCATCATAGAATCTGAATCCTTCATTGGAGAATTTGTCAGATGATAATACGCTCTAAGCAGATTTTGCCGAATCCTCGATCGTTTACGGCGTTGGGAGTTTGTAATAAATTTGCTCTTGATCTCGACCTGGACAACTATATAAGGACAGCTATATCCCCTCATTCACAAACGGTCTATGGTTCACGACCTGTTGATACCCCTTTATTCCAACTTTAAGTATTTTCCATTGTTTTAAATCGCACTCTGTGTATTTAGCTCATCATGGCTCTTCAACCCATCGAAGTTTGGGGGCATTGGGGCGCACCGAATCCATGGTAAGTGTTTATGAACGAGAAAAAGAATTGATAACGAGAGCTTACGTTATTTAATAGGAAAATTTGCATAATCCTTGAGGAACTTAAGTTGCCGTATGTAATTCACGAGCTAGAATTTTCTCAAGTGAAAGAAGAGCATTATGTCAAACTCAACCCCAACGGACGCTTGCCTACGATCACAGATCCAAATACTGGCATCACTCTTTGGGAGGTGAGTTTACATCCGTTTCTTCATCTTTATTCTTGGTATAGCAATCATAAAATTAATTTTTACGTAAAGTCAGGTGCTATTATTCTATATCTGGTGGAACAGTATGATGATGGTAAAATATCGTCAAAAAGCGCGCCAGAAAAGCATTTAGCACAGCAATGGTTGGCATTTCAGATATCTGGTACGTTTACTTATAGTCCCGTCCGAATCGCTTCCGTCAAGCGTTGACTAACTTTATTTACTACGCGCAAAGGTCAGGGACCCTACTTCGGCCAAGCTACTTGGTTTGCTCGGTTCCACGCCGAGAAGCTTCAATCAGCTGTTGACCGCTATGTCAACGAGATCATTCGAGTAACGGAGGTCTTGGACCGTGCCCTAGAGAGAAATGGGACAGGATGGCTTGTCGGAAATAGTCTTACATATGCCGATCTCTCATTTATAACATGGGCTTCGGTAGGTAAAGGATTACTCAAAGAGCTCGGCAGAGATTTGGAGTTGGAGAAGTATACAAAATACGCAGCATGGATTAAAGCGATGGAAGAGAGAGATTCGGTCAAAAAGATCCAGGACAGTATGGCTAAAGGCAGAGCTGCTCATGGCTTGTAAAGTGCAAGGGAATTATCCATGAAAAGCCGAATGTAGTCAATATTATCCCGAGATGCTTGGAGCTAGGCTGTACTTTGAATGGGCTTTGAGGAGAGCGACGGCTGTCTCAGCGGCTATGAAGCAGACCGTTTCGCAGGTGAAAAAGTGCTGCAGTGCTTAAATAGCTGATTAATGAATGGGTGAAAATATTGCCGATGGACTCGCCACTCACTTATTTCAGAGGCGCAACATGATTCATGCGAGAAAGCCTCGAGTACCTACGGCTTTGTACCTGCCGATCATGCTTTTTGCTGGTTAACTACCTAGGTAGGTAGGTAAAGCAGCTGCCCATGCTGTAGGATCATCAAACTAAACTGTAAATCAACGCCAGGCGTCAAGTGACAATTTGGTATCCTTCATTTGCGTCAAAGGTAACGTTGCTTACCTGGGCATAATTGGATTTCCTGATTTTATACTGGTGAACAGTTAGGGCTTAGAGTGCATTCATTTTGATGCTGGATATTTTAAATAGTGCAATAGGTGGGCGTAAATGAAAATGCTATTCTGCCTCGCGGACATATCCATATAGATCTCCTACCATAATCCCTGGCGGCAATAGACAATTTTCCCTTTCAACCCGCCCACTCTCAAATTTCCTATACGACGGCGTCGCAAATGTTGCTACAGTAGGGACTCTTTTCGTAGCATATGAGCAAATCATAGAAGAGGAGAATATACTCAATCCGGATATGCATTTACCAGGCTTGCCAGTTAGTAGCAGCTTGTCATCAACGTAATACGAAGATAATTATAATGATGAAACGGAATACAAAAAGTCACTGATTGATTCAGAGGTCCTGGCGATTACGCATCATTGTCTCTTGATAATCGAACTATGTTCATCTACCCTAACCTAGCTACAATACGCGAAGTAATATTGGCAGGTAATTTTTCGGATATAAGGCATATTCTTTCCAAAAAAAAAATTCCTCGGTTGATAGCTTTATCCTATAGTTGGTAATCGTGGTAAGTAAATTTTTTTAATTCCAAATTCTTCATAAAAATCGAGGTTTCGGGATATATGGGACGTTTCCGTTTGGGATAGATGAGGTTGCATCCAACTTTAATCGGTAACATCTTCCCTTGAGCAACGCGAGGGAGTAACGCATTATCAAGCCGTGAAGAATGCTCAGCGTTAACGTAAGAAATGGGTCTATTCACAGCTTACTGTGGGTTGCAACCAAATCCAAGAGCGCGATCAAATTGCCCGAATGGTGATAGCCTTAAGAAATGTAACATCCGGGGATCATATTGCCGAATGTAGGGAGTGCACATATCGTATGTGGGTCAGAATTTTTGTATATAAAATCAGCTATATTCAATGCTATTGTGTTTATTTCTCAGTAGATTTAAGGACACATTTCTTTTTGCAAAGTTATATCAGCCTTTACCACCTAATCATATGGGAAAGCCTCCAATATGCGTTTGCTAGTGCTTTTGGATTTGTGCTTGGCAGCAGTGACAAATGCAGCTGCAGTCGCCTCGTCAGCTCCTACCCTGTTCACAGTTGATCTATCTGCGGGAGTAACTCATATGCTTGATCTCATACAAAAACCAACTCTTCCAACCACAGAGGACCCAGCTGCTGTGGACAGCTACAATTTGACTGAAACGACAGGGCTACCGTTGACTACACTGACTAGTCTTCAAAACGAGTGGATAAATGGATTCAATTGGACAGCGGAGGAAGACACCATCAATAAGTATATAGATCCCTCGGTGAGCTTCAGAGACTCCAACTAACTCCGGGCAGATATGATCACTTCCTTTCAAAAATTGGAACACAAACTGTGCACTTTATACATCAAAAGTCGTCAAATCCCAACGCTATTCCCATTATCCTTTTGCATGGGTGGCCGGGCTCCTTCTTAGAGCTGATTCCATTATTGGATCAGCTCATGCTCAGTAATTCCAGCCAATCTTTCCACGTTGTCTTGCCGTCTTTGCCCGGTTTTGGATTCTCATCGCCTTCTCCTAAGGATTGGACAATAGCCGATATCTCTATACTGTTTAATACTCTGATGACTCAGGTACTCGGATATAAAACATATGCACTACATGGAACCGATTGGGGTAGTGGTGTTTCGTTTGACATGTATGACTCATTTAACGCAACCGTCAAAGCCGCACACCTGAATTTCCTACCTTTTTCAAGTCCAACACCAGCACAACTTGCAGCAGAGGGCATTGTTCTTCCTTCGAGCGCAGTATCCTAAGAGGAAAGGGCAATGGAGTTTCAAGCCAAGGGTGTTGTATATTTTGCTGAAATGGCGACACGAGTATGATATACCACTCCGCTATCTATGACGAGCGATGGAACTAACATTTAGGTAGGCCAATACTCTTGGTCTTGCATTATACGATAACCCTATCGGACAGTTATCTTGGCTGGCTGAGAAGTTTATTCTTTGTGAGTAAATGCTCTACTTATTGACGCTATGCTAACTAATGGTTATTTAGGGTCCGATCCTAGGCGAGGAACTGGCCCTTCAACGCTTACAAACAACGAGATTCTAAAACACGTTTCATTGTACTATCTATCAAAGACATTCATTACAGCTTCATATATTTACGAGCAAAATCCTACGATTCTTTCAAGCGCTTACCCATACCGTAAAGCAAAGACTAGCAGTCCGCTGCTCTTTACAGACTTTCCATACAACATCCAGTATTGGCCTAAACAAGTCGTGGCAACTGTTGGGAATTTGGTCTATTACAATTGTAAGTAAAAGGGATATCTATAGTATTACGTATGAGGTTACTAATATTTCAATAGCTGTTGATTTTGGCGGTCATTTTCCAGCCTTGGATAATGTAGCTGCGCTGGCAGAGGACGTGAGACAAATTGGAAAATATTACAAATAAGGTCTTTATTGGCCGAGGTGCATAGCTATAAGACTTTGTAGCATTGACGTATAACGTACAATTATGTGCAGTATACTATTGCCAACAAACATCAATGCTTTCTCAATAATATGCCACGTTTCTTGACATAGGCTGTGTATAAACCGAAATGAAGATTCCTATCATGACAGACCAATTATCGAGTTTCTCCTAGCCAACGATCAAGTAGAGCATTGAAAGTATCTGAGTTTTGCAGTGGGCCGAAATGTCCAACTTGTACCACAATTTGACTAGACCCCGAAATCATGTCTCTTATTTCGCGAAAAACATTCCGAGGAATGATTTCTTCCAAAGCTCCATCTGCAATCCACATAATAGGTGCATTAGTGGGATCTTCCAGTCGGGTCCTTATTTGCGCAAATGATTTGGTATTCCAGTTTGGAAGTGTGCCTTGCATTAAACCCATTTTTGCCATAAATCTCTCAAAATTGTCCGGATGCGGAGATAGAGCTTCATATTCCAACTTCATCCTGCTTTTTACATCGTCCAGGAAAGGGATAGCAAGCATGCCTTCAATATTAACTTGATCGGGACGGTAATTTGCACCGAATATTAATGCGCGGTCTACTTTATCGCCATAGCGCATGGCCAAAGAAAGAGCTGTATTGGCGCCGTCTGACCAGCCAACAACGGAAGCCCTTGGCACCTTGAGATATTCTAGTAAAGCTGCTGTATCATCTGCAAATAATTCGTATGAGAATGATACTGTATCATCGTCACTGGAGCGACCATGACCTCTTGTATCGAGTGCAATCACAGGATATCCTTTATCAGCAACATGCTTGATCTGATGACCCCACCAATTAGAATTGATCTTCCCCCCGTGCAGGAAAACCACGGGAATTTGGCCGCAGTCTATCGGAGGCCCGAATAAAGCATACCAAAGTTTGGCATTATTGATTCGAGCGACTCCAGAGAAGGTCGCATCTGGTAGGTCTGGCGTTTGGGGTAACATTTTGTAAACGGGATTGTTAAGATGAGAGCAACAACAACAGTATCAGTTAGAAGTCTTAGTTATCTGAAAGAGAAGTTGAGGACAGGGCCATTATATATACACAACTATGTGATCCACATAGACAGGGCGCACTAGTGCTTCCCTTAGCTGACACGACAATCTCGCGGCGTTAAAGCGTGAGGAAGACAAGACGAGATATTTTGTGTCATCATTCTTAGTTGAACAAGCTTGTAATCCCTTTTCCAGCTTGCGAGATCATTTATCACACTGAAATCTCTAACAGTAATTTTCCCGATTATGAATTTTCTATATGAGCAATTTAAGTGCTTAATAGGCTTTGAAGAGGAATAGGACGACGTTTTATCAGCAGCATGATGTCGGGAGTATGGTTAGCAAGAGCCTAATTGGCGCTTTTTTGAGCGAGATTCTCCAAGGCGAACAGTATCTTTTTGGGGTAAGCAACCACTACTAACTAAGCTTTCTATGATTAGATCGGTCCGACTCCTAGAAGGTATGAAGAAAAGCCTAAAAATAGTGTATGTTCTAGGGTAATTAGATATTTCATTGGATTTTTGCCCCTCTTTTTGACCGTTTCCGTACTCTCTTTACGAAGAAATATGTAACCTCTCCTTCAATTCTCTCCTAATGACTAACGACCATGGTTATACAACTAAAACAGCATTGACATAGTTTCCTGTTAGGGTAAACGAATACTGTCCACCAGATCCTGATACATTCGTCTCGGTCCAGACACTCTGCGTATTTCCAAGCGAATTTGTGCTGTATTTATCTGGAGCAGTTACAGTCTTCAAAGTTGCGACTCCCGTTTTGCCTGGAATGACCACCGTAATTGGGGTCGAAGCTGGGCCATCATAGTTGACAATCTTGACAAAGTACGTTCCCGCATCATTTTTCGTCGCAGACCAGTACAGTGGCCCGTACCCCACATTCCCAGAAACTGCGGCAGTCTCTGTGCCAACGTTGGTGAAGAAGAGTTTAGAAACATAGTAACTCATGGATCGGACAAGAGCGTTCGGGGTATGTTTGATGATGGCGACGTTGTCTGGTTCGTCATGGAGACTCTTAATAAGTGCACCATGACATATTCCAACAATGACATCCGAATTCCTTTCTAACCCTAGGAAGTACACAGCCTCGGACGTTGCCGACTGCAATGTTGGGTTGTCTAGCTGGTTCGGATTGACGTGCTCGGCGTCATAGATAGCAGCGTATTCGCCCACCAGAACAGGCTGGTTGCGAGGAGCATGGTCGTAGCCACCAAACTTGCTGACCATATCATCCACAGAGAGATAATCATGGAGATCTTGAATGACGCCAGCAGGCATAGAAGGGTTGGTGAAATATCCAGACCAAATGGACGAAATGATCTTCACATTCGGGTATGCATTTTTGATTGCATCGTGAAACGCGTTAAAGCGATAGCCTAGTGATGGTTACTCGTATGGTTCATACCGATGTGTAGGTGTGGAAACTTACCGACATAGCTGGGAATACCACCGTTGAGGAAGTCTTCGTTGCTAACCTCGATGTAGTTGATTGTAAACGGATTGGGGTAACCTAGCGAAGCTCTAACGCTCCCCCAAGGAGATGTTGACGGACCCTAATATATGTTTAGAAACAAGATTTGAGATTAGATAGAAGACAAGAAATACCAAAAGGAACTCTAGCTCGTTGAGAACATCCTCGACATAGGTTCCTATGTCGGCTTCGGAGATAATCTCTCCATCCAAATACAGCCCGCCCCAAACAGCCAATATCGGTTCGAGATTCATATCAAGGCACCACTGTTGATCCTTTTGTCAGAGATTGATGGCTACCATAGAAGCATTGGGTGAAACTAACCTGCATCATTTCCAACAGTCCGAGACCATCAGTATTGACATAGCCCCATGTTCCCGGACGTCCAGGGCGGTTGATGATTGGCCCAATGGTTTCATTCCACTTCCACCTATACGGAGAAGCAATTCCTTCAAGGTTGTTGCCTCCTGGAAAGCGAAGAAACTTGCCGCCTAGTTCAGCGAGGGCCTCAGAAAGGTCCATCCGAAGTCCATTGTGTGAATTCTTGTACGTTTGCTGAAAAACACTAATCATCTGGAAACGAAGGCTTTGACCCGCAGTGCTAGCACCATCAAAGGTAAGGTGAAAGGTATTCTTCTCATCCGGGGCAGAAAATTGCGTAGTAAAGGTTTGTGCATAAGGGACCCAGCCATTGGCCTCTGTTTGGTCGACTTGAAAGGTGGTGCTACCAAGCATAGAGTTCGTTGTATTGCTCCAGAACGCGGCCAGGATCTCTCCCTTGTAATTGCCACGGAGGTAGAAATTGGCTGCATAGCGAGTGGCGGTTGTTATGTTCATGCCTGCATACCCTTCATTCCAGAAACCAGTTGCGCCAGTTGCTCCATTCGCGACATCTACTCGCATCTGCCAAGGCAGAGCGCTGGTTAACAATGGTGCCTGATTATCGAGAGTCAGAGTATCCGACCCCCTAGTGTGCCAATACCGAAGGGTCTGGTACGGGCCTTGGTTATTGAATACATCAGCGCCTTGAAATGCACGATTCTGGATTAATTCTGAGTATAGACCCCCATCGCCGGAGTGGTATACGTCCTAAGAGTAATTAGTTTATAGCCTTGTAGCTAAACATTCTCTGCCACAAACCTCATAGAGAAGGCCGTACAAGATAGGACTAGTTGCATTGCCTTGCGTAGTGGACACGTTCAGGGTCACGGCATGAGCAGTGGATGCAATGCCCAGTAAGGCGGATAGCCTAGAAATGCTGTAGAGCATGGTGATTGTTGGCTGATGAGAAATGCCAAAGATCATTTGATGATGGTGTTATATATAGGCAATCCACCATGCTAGGAATACGAAGGTAAATAACCAGCACAACTACAAGGAAGTCGGACCGACAAGAGGCAAGATGGAGTTAACCATGCGCTTAGTAGGATGCGCTTGGATTCCTTCGGCCAATTTGGCCGCTTGTTCAATCTTGAATGTTTGCTACTTCAGGCTTCTCGGGAGTTGAACAACTCCGTGCTGCTCACTAGGGGACACGACCGACGTTCATTCTCGGTGCAGCTCCAGCCGAGTGTATAGCTAGACATCGCCCTAGACTCAGTGGGGCCTGTCAAATGCCAGCTTCGGTGGCTTCAGGCCCCAGCGCCGGATCTGCCGATTCGGCATTTACGATCTAGTCTGCAGCATTGCTTGGGACAAACTTTCTCTTCAGTAAGATTCTAAACCAAGAACATGCGAAATGCAGTGGCTTTTTCGTATGATCCTGGTATTGTGTCGTATTAGGCAGCAATTATCCCAGAATTCCGTGAGGATGCATATATGTTTTTCTCTCATAGGGCCCAGCAGTTTCGTACTGTACGCGATAATATTCCTCTCGTGAGTCGTAAGAAGCTTACAATGCAAAGGGCGGTCAATACTGCAGCAATCTAAATCTTTCTTTGTTTATCTAGCCTATAATGGAGATTTTCACGATTGCCATCTTCAGTCTAACCCTCCTACTAGAATGCATAGATTGGCAGAGCAGAGGGCGTGACAGCTCCGTTGTTGAAGATGCTTAAGCAATAAAAATATGTATCAATCAAACTTTGGCATATCGATCTTCTACCGCCAGGCCATCATCCCTGCAATGCTGCATGAGCCCCCGCTTCTTTTCTTTGTGGTCTCCGCACGCCCAACTTGAGCCTACGCGGTGACGAGATACATATTACCAGTCTTCCACCGATAAGATCGGGTATTAGAAAGACGATGCTGCTCTAAAATATCTAATAAATGTCCAAGTGGTCCAATTCGTGTGCCTTGTTATCCAACAAGAGTTGTGAGTTAGATTCTTATAACGATATTTACTTGCTATTAGCTCACCCCTCGTTTCGATTCCAAGCTTCTTCAGCGGCAGCCTGCTAGCGACGATCCTAGCGGGCATTATGCCACCATAAATATCAATGCTTGACCATTGGTGGACGTTTTCTGCCCGATTTTGTGATCATTGGTATCCAATATGGATACTTCTGCCATGGAATCTATAGCAATTTTATTTGCAGTCGCACTTCGTGGTGATATAATTTCACCGACGTAGTTGAAGAGTCTTGGGGAAGTGGTTGCTCTGCACTCGCATTAAAAGTAGGTAGGTATGCATGTTCAAGTGAAGAGGCACAATCACCGTACTAGCGACAACACAGTGTAAAAATTGGCATCTACAGCACCATACCATCACAAACTTAAAGAAAAGGTAAAGAACTACACACGGAGGACTGAACAAGATAAGGCTTTTCTCTGGCTTATAAGTGAGAATTGTTTGACAAGTCCATCTTCATATTACATACGCAAAATGTACGTTCATAACACCGCTACTCGAGCAGCTTCTTCAAGTCCTCTCGCTCCTCAAACTCTTTCAACATACTGGCAACATCCTTGTTTCCAGCTTCAGCAATTTTCTGCATATACGGAAGCAGTTCTTTCATCCACTCGCCTTCCTTTCCAGCCTCAGGAGCTCCCAAGCCCCACTCGCGGACATGAAGTAACGGAGTGAATCCCACCAAGGCAAGTCTTTTTCCCTCTTCACTAGGTGGAAGCTGCTGGGTAGATTCATCGAAAGCCACACCAAGAGCGGAGTACCAGGCGTTTTCAATGCACTGCGCGAGTTGATCAAAGTCTGCTTTCGTTCGCTTGGCTGAGGTGCGCACGGTGCCAACAATGCGATTTGTCTGCGCAGAGCGGCGAGTTCCGGCCATAAAATGAACGGTGCTGCCGCTATCATCGGATTTGGTGAACTGGACATGAACAAACAAAGATGGGGTGGTGAAGGCTGTGGCATATAGATTGGTGATAGCTGAAGCTATCGCCTGCTGCTGCTCGTTGGTGAGCGGATAAGAGTGGTGGACCTCGTAGAATGGCATTTTTAAAAGACTTAATTCGTGTAGCAATACATGTGGAAGTAAGATGTGATGATGGAATATGACAAGATGTGCAACAGCAACAGCAGAGTTATATAGTCAAGGATCAATTTCTTGATGGATTGGACAATGGAATCCTTGCACCCGAAAATAGAGCTTGCCGAGTCCATGTATTCGGGAGGTCGGAGGTCGGCGCTCGGCAGCATCAAGCCATGATAAGCGGCACCAACGTCACGCAGCCTCGGTATCTTCCACATACAATCTTCCAAATCATGATTAACTAGATCGATTGGCAGATTGCTCAGCATGACACTAAACGGATCTGACGTTGTCCGTACAATGATGATGCATATGTAAGAAAACCAGTGGAGCTTAGCGACTTCTTGCATACAGCTGGCACAGCTATAAGTGTAAGTAGCCAATCGCTTCTCGCATTTAGAGTATAATATAGCTCGGATCGAAGTTCGATATTCAATAGACCGTTTTTAATGTATCTATCTCTATTGGAATTTTCTTTTCTATTCAGAGAAGTCTGGGACTTCAAAGGTCTTGACCCCAGTGGCTACCGTGATCAGCTCCATGCGCAACAATTAAGATGACATCTGTCAATGTATATTGCTGCGTTATCTTTTTTTCTAGCTTCGTGCCTGAGCTGTTAGTGAGCCAACCAAGGTCTACAACCCTCCTCGGTAGCCTGGATAGGTATGTTGCGAGGTTCTGTGAAGCTTCAGTTATGCTGTCAACCCTCCTAGTATACGCCATGTACCCCAATTCAAATTTGACTTCCGCTTCATCCGACAAATCACATTTGCTCTCGATATGCCGAATAATAACTAGATTTGTACCCATAAGCACAAACACGTCGTCCCCTTCACAAATGTTGGTATCTTTGCTCACGACACAGCAATCTTTCGGCCACACTGCATGATAGGGACCAACATTGTGCGCTGCAAACGACACCTGGGATTTCCCGGCTTGAATCTCGTGAAGCGTGCACCCCTGAAATAGAGAAACGACAGAGTCTTTCTCTCTTGCTTCTTCGCGCTCTTTCCACATTTCACACCAATTGCATGTCGAGGCTGATACATGCTTAACATGTCCGAGATGGATAAAGTCGAGTTCGAATCTCAAATCGGAGATTGTCGCTGAGATTCTCTCCACAATTTGAGAGCTTTCAGTGAATATAGATAGATCTGTATGAAGCTGCAGGATGTCGAAAATATCTCGAGCAGCATAGATATTGAGCTCGCGAGGCATGTTGCTGAGTAGACGCACAAAGAGTTCAGAAGGCTCTGCCGAATAGTCGACAAGCACATCAAGCGATTCTCTCTCGGTGGAATTCTGACCTGCGAGACCTAGCAGACCAAATACACGATCTCTATTGTCAAAACATTTCGCTTTTCCAAATTTAACAACCAGATTGTAAAGCTGTTGCTCTGTTTGATCTGTGGAACTCCGCGCTTCGAGTGCGCTTAGTAAAGACCGGGCGTGGCGCCCTCGAGGTGTGCTTCCGAGTTTAATGTCCGCACCTGTCAAGCCCCCTTCGTAGAATATACCCTTAACAGATCTCGGGAGGCGCCTGAATACCGACCAACTGGTACGTTTTGAACCACAGAAGAAAACAAGTGACCTCGCGAGTAACAGCTCTTGAATGATCCAAAGTCGAGTCCAGTAGCTTCGTTGATAGATTGTGTCTAGAGCGTCGCCGGTCTTCTCTTCCCAGCTAATCTTTGCTAAAGCATCCTCATCAGCAGACACAGCATGCGTCTCACACATGTCAAAGATGATATCGCTCTCTGCCGTGGCTGGACCCAGCCAGACGAGGACTGTCCGGGCCTTTCGGTAGATATCTCCCATACGCTGAACCTGGGCATTTCGCTCGTGGATATTGCCTTGATCGATGCATATGGCATCTATAAACAGCCACTCATCTTTAAAAGCAGATTGGGATAGTATTTCGAGGAAGTCGTAAAGATTTTGGCGAATTGAAACGATTTGGTTATTAATTTGGATTTGAGCTGCCGCCTCAGCAATACCCCACTCGTATGACACCGCGTTGTATGCAGTATTGTCTGTGAATTGCTGGACGGCTAGATCCAACATAAATTCATTTGCTCCGTGGGCTTCCGCAGTTTTGATCTTAACAAGCCTAATATAATGGCCATTAGTGGAAAGCGGGACGTGGGAGAAGACTTTCGAATTCATTGCTTCACTAGCGAGGTGAAGGCTGTACAATAAACTGCGCAGCAGGCATAATGCAGCTCGGGCTATAAGATTAAGAGTTGGAGGCTAATTTTCGGTAAAAAAGACCCAGTATTACTGCCTGCTAATCTGCCTTAATTGAAATGTAGTGAGTATGAAAGTGATGATTATTTACATATGTATTCGGTCTAGCACTTTATGTCGATCATGCGCCATCTCTGAATTCAACTTACAGCCGTAATTACTACTAATTGATCCGTTAGCACATTTTAATACCTGAATACAAAAATGAATATGAACAGGGCCAATTTCGAAGTATGTGCCTTCTTACAAGTAATAGTGTACGGGATAATAGGAATTTGTGCAGCGCGTCCAGAATTGCTGCTCGCACGACCGGCGACACCATTGTTCTTAATAGTAGCGAAGCTGTGTATAATTAGCTACCATCTGAATGATTGTCAAAAACCAGCCAGTAGCTGTCCTTCTCAGTAGGAACTCAGCTACGATGTATATTGGTACATGCTCTTAAATAGATATTGGCATTTATGGTGGCTGTTTATGGCTTGTTGGCGATTCTAGAGTGTGTCTTACAAATCACTTAAACGGATCGAAGCATAAGAGTCCATTAATTCTCCTACTGCTTCCATCCGAGCCTAACAACTCAATTCGTCGGGGCTTCGATTCTATAATAATCATGCCATTTAACAAAGCCATCAAAAGTATGTTGTAGATGTTCGTAGACTACAAGAAGACCACTGTGGACAATGACGAGCCTTTATGTTGCCACTTTTGGGCCTCTAGCACGTAAGAGCCTCAGTAGTATGATAGGTGACAGCAGAAACTTGACTATTTGCCCTATCGGATATTGAAAATTGATCTTTGAGCATCAATTTCCCGAGGTGATGTTACCGCAACTGAACGCAAGAAGTATAGCGCCACATGCTTAGCGCTACAAAATATGTACCTAATTTGAAAACATTTTATTCTATTACAATACCAACACTGACCTTGAAGCGGCGCAACCACTCTGGATTATCAGCAACTGTCTGATTCCACGGATCATCGCTGAAAGTCATTTAGCACGGCAGAAGGATCATGGAGAAGAATATTTACTTACTCGTCATACATCAAAAAGCGAGCATAATGCTGTATCTCCTTATCGGATGGTACGTGACAATTCGGGTTATTTGGAGACATAATGGAAGTAACCCACCGTCCTAGCTCTCGGCCCAACCACTTGTAAAAATTGGGATCATGGAGCCTATAGGCCCCCATCTGAATGCCATAGTTTTGAGTCTGCGAGCTGGCATCTACCTGGTTTGGAGTGAATGCGCTTTTGCTCGCCTCTGGACCAGAACTGGCCGCTGTTCCAAAGCTTGCCGGGGTGTCAAACTCAGTAGTATCAGTATCTGGGTACTCCAGAATTGTGCCAGATGCAGTCCATGGGGTCCAACTCCCGACTAAGCCCGGGGATGTAGATGGGCCATTACTTTGAGCGACAGGAAGATATGCGCGTTGTCTAAAGTGATTGAGCCACTCAGTCGAGGACGATTGTATCAAAGCCAGAAACCACGCGTACACCAAATCAGATAAGGACAGTTGTAAGCTCTGGTGCATTTGCGTTAGTATTCTGCGAATCTCAACATGTAATACTGCGTTGGTGATGGTTGTCTGATTGACCAAAGCCTCTGCAAGAACAAAATTATGAAGTTGCGCCTCGAGGAGGCATCCTTCGAATAGCGTTTTCTTTCCTCGAATCTCGAGTGTTCGAAGCCTTCCCTCAGACGGTGTTCGTATAGGAAGAAACTGCGCTTGGGTGGCGATAATCTCGTTTGACAAGACTAAATCACGCAGCCATGAAGGTTGAGTATCTACTTCCAGCGACGATATCTCAGAGGCGAAAATGATGCGACAAGCTTCGAGTTGCATGGCGTCATTACCAGGAATCTGCCCAGTTCTGTCTTGATAAGTTTCGATAAAGCATGAGAGCTCGACGACGAATAGCTCGTAGGCAGAACGAGGGGATTCTGGTGAAATATCACTTGCTTCAAATGGAAACGGACTGTTTCTCTCTTCTCCGAGTAGATCTATATCAAAATTAGCTTACACCAAACCTTGGGGAGGAATATGCGGAACTGTCTTACATGGTGGAATGGCGTTTTCAACTGTGTCTATAATGGCATCTTCAAAGCCCCAATCACCCGTCCAATTGGCCATGGTCTTACCCATTTTAAAATGGTCAGCTAAATGCTCAACTCGGTCGTTCCACGAATCCAAATGGATTCCGCAAAACCCACAGCGTGATCGAATTATCGTAGTCGACTTTTTCCAACTTTCCGTAATCGCGTCTACTGCTTTTGATTTGTGTACCAGGCGTAAATGTTGCTTAAGATGATCTTTTCTATTGAATATTCGTTCTTGGCAAGAATATGGGTTATGGCTATCGATATGGCTATCGGTTGGCTCCGGTTTACCACAAAAGACACATACTAGCTGGCCATTCTCGCCGTTGATGGTCCGTGGTCCGTCTGGAGAGCACATCCACCGTTCAAGAGGTATGTGAAGAGTCTTTTCATGTCGCTGCCAGTCATATTTAGTTTTGAACGATTCCGCACAGAATGTGCATTGGAAAGGATGCTGTTTGTTGCCCATAAGAGATCTCCTCGGCCTAGAAAGTAGCCTGCGCTTTCGACGTCGTGACTTGCCATGCACCGGAGCCGGCATCCCTGTGAAAGAGTCGCTGGAGCCATATGAGTATATGGAGGTGAGTGAACTACCACTAGATGTCCCATAGCTATTGTCTGACGATTCGTTGATGGAGTGGCCTGACCCATCGTCCATAGCTTTCGACAATGGCTCGCCTTGGTACTCATGTCAGTGTGAATTCTTGTCCGTTATCTCGGTCTAAGAATCCCTTTAGGTACTTACTTCGTGACGATTTAGCATGCTGGACTGCTTTAGCGATGGCAGTAACCGTTGCAGGCTCACTCTCTGGAGGTGAGTCAACCCAGCGTTCAAGAGGCCCCATGGCCTGGTGATCATTCTTTGTCCGGACTGAAGGTGTATCGGGACGTCTGGGGATATCTATCAGCATTGTATTGGAATTCAATCCCGGTGTTGTCTTTTGAGAGGACTGCATGCTCTGGTGCATCTTTTCTCGTCGCCTGGTATTGGCGAGCCAGTTTTTGATCTGCGTTTTAGACAGACCGGTCTGATCCTGTAGTGTTTCTGTTTCTTCTTTGCTTGGATATGGATAATTATCGTGGTTATCAAACCACTTTGTTAATATTTTGGACGATTCTCTAGAGAAGCGCGTGCCTATCTTTGGGGGATTCGCATGGAGAGTAGAATGGCCCAAGTCGGATCCTGCAGATTGGATCCCCGAATCCCAACTCGTATTGGACAACAGCGGTGGCGTCGTAACAGATTCACGTAACAGAGGCGCGACATTTCCTTGAGAAATATCATCATCGCCTGTGACTGAATCGCTCTGATTTGATGGTAGACCAGGCACGCGAGAACTAGCATCCGCTGGAGCTACAGTGCGAGGTGCACCCAGCGCCTCTGATGCTATATTTTGAGAGCCCCAAAGGTCATCATTGAGGTAGTCTTGAAGTTCAAGATGATGTGGATTTACTGAGTCGTAAGGTTGCTCTAAAAATTGTGCGCTTGGAATTTGAGTCGAAATGCCGCGCTGCGTGATGTTGTCTTCTTGGACTGGCGGATGTTCCTGCTGCCCCGAGAGTTGAAAAGTGTCAAGGTCTGGGTCGTGGCAAGGCTGGGCAAATTCATTCTCAGTTCCTGCCATTTCAAATAGATCGTACCAAGCTGATGAGATGGATTTGCAAAAATGACGATGTAGATTTGCATTTATTCCGGTGTTGCATGCGTGATACAAAGGAATTGGAAACTCGAAGCCCAAATCTAGGAAACGCCGGGTTCCTGATTAAGCCATCAAGACCCACTTGATCAGGTAAGCCCACTTTCCATAACCGCTGCGCCGTAAGGCAGGAAAAGAGGAACAGTAAGAACAGGGAATGCTAGCAGCTGGGCAAATGACAAGTTGTCACTACCAATGTGTGTAAGGTATTACTAGTAACATTAAGAAAAAATTGCGCATGTTTCTAGAAAAGTGATGTTATAGTAAAGTAAGTGTGTTTTATTAGTTCGGCAAATTGCGATCAAGGCAGGTGGCAAATAAGAAGTCATCATTTAAAAAGACACGGTATAGCAGCTAACCTCTTTGCGATGATCATTATGACAATTGCTAGCAGTACGTCACCTTTATAAGGTAGTTACAGTGTAATTCATACAACGAATATGTATTTATACTCTTGAGAAAACATCAGCCTATGAGAAATCCCATAGAGCCCCGCTCATGTTGTCCCTGTACTTCGATCCATCACTCAATTAGCTTCTTCTACCTTGCAACAAAAGACATGGAAATCTCGCTCGTTGTTCTATTATAGCTCAGGCCGCATTTCAAGTTGTCTTCTGACAATACTGGGCTCGTGTCTACTACCACGTCTTCTATATACAATTATGATGGGCGCCAACGCCAATAGCAAGGCAACAAATGCTAATAATGTGCTAGCCCACTGGAAACCTAAATGTAAGTACATAGGCTTAGCAGCCAGCGGGAGAAAAGCTGCGAAGAGATTCTCCCCAAATGCCACGGCTGCGATGGCGCTTGCGGCACAAGCTGCGTACTCGTCGGTAACGTAAATTGTAACAGCATGCACAACTGTGATAATTGCAAACCCAGTAAGGCCCAATCCTATGGCCGGGACAATCCAGTGTGACTGGAAAATGCCCCAACCGTACATAAAGAGCCCACCGGCTAGAGCAATTGCCGTGCTTGGGATTGAAAGGTACAAGATAGACTCGGGAAATGGCGCTCCCAGTGCTTCCTTGTTGGAGGCTGCGCTACGAGTGTAGATCTTGTTTTGTGCCAAACAGGCTACGAACCCTAAAAGCTGCCCTATCCCAATGCTGACTTGCACAACGCCACAACTGGCGTCGGACCAGCCGTAAATATCTGTAAAGACAAGTGGTACCGACTGTGTCGAAATGAATATAAGACCGAATGTGAATGAAGACCAGGTGGTCATAGAGATGATAGTCGGCTCCGTAGTTAAAAGCACAGCACTGCGGAAAATGGTTTCCGTGAGAATCCTGGCAGGAGATTCTTTGATTTCATCTTGGTCAGCCACTATGCCAGCTCTATAGAGACGGCTACGGATAACCGAGCCTCTACTCTCTTTCATAAATACGATGACAAGAGGGATAGAGGTGCCACAGAGGATGAGTTGAATCCAGATGATCCTAATAGTAATTAATAAATCATTCCAGAGTCATGACTTTTGAACTCAACTTACCAGCGCCATCCCAGCGGCTCCTCAACGGCACCCAGTACAGGACCCATTGTAACACCTAAGAGAAGCGACAGTACATACACAGTCAAGGGCAATGCACGCTCGGAGTGAGACGGAAACATGTTGGCAGCAATGCCATCAGCCGCATTCTGCACAGTCCCGCCAAAAATACCAGCAAACACGCGACAGACCACAAGGGTTGCGAAATTTTCGGCTAGAGCTTGTGGTATTAGGAAGATGCAAAATAAAACAAAGTACGTCTAAGGTATAAACTGTGAGCATATATCGGTAAAACAGAGTCAAATATATGGAGTCAAACTTACCACATATCCAGCCCTCACACCATATGTATCCATCAAGGGCAAGGTGACTAAAGGAGCTACGGCCGCTGCGGCATTCCATGCGGTCGAAGGGAAAAAACTGACGTCCAGAAGGCCATTCGACAAGTGAAACTTGGATGAAATAGGAGCTGAGGCCGTCGTGATGGATGTGGCATTAAGTCCAACAATGAATGTAATCCAGCATGCTATGCCCATGGTTGTCCATTTTTGCCACAACAACCAATTGAAGGGATTGGAGGGATGCTCAGCCCATTCAATCGCGTCGTTGGTCGCAGGCTGGGTCGAAGCCAACTGCGGTGAAATACCCAGCTCTCGCTGTGAAGGCTTCTCTTGGGCCATGTTTTTTGAGCTTCAGAGAAGATTTGAAAGTTTCTTCGCCTCACGGCTAAGGGTTGGCGTGTATTGACGGCCGGTTCTATTAATATCCGGCTTGAGAGACATTTGACAGCATCGCTCAATTGGCCGTATTAGACCTTGTATTGGGAAGAGAAACACAGGCAGCGTTTGAGCCGCTAGATGAACGGAATGTCGCAGACCGTTATCTCGATATTGAGATTGATGAAGAGATTGAATGCAGTTCGCCGCATTCAACCACTAGAACCATTTAGCAGCCTTGGCTGTTGTAGGCCCACAGCTAAGTAGAGGCGGCCCCGCCTGTTGGTGTAAGATGCGCCTTATGTACGCCACAGTGAAGAAAGTGGGTATGGCCGCAGAATAAAACCAAGGAACAGTATTGGCCTCGCAGTGTGTTGAGACGCGTATCTACGAGTAAAGCGTGCCACTGAATCTTCACCCTTCACCTAATGCGGGGTAGCCATTCTATTGATGAAGCATCCATGACGGTAAATCTAGATATTAGTATAACTGATCTAAGAGACATAAACTATGCTTGTGTTCAAGACCCATCAATGCGCGATGAACATGGACACTGTCAGTCTTCAACTATCCGCCTTGGATTTACAATTGTTTGGTGCGACTGCTGCGTTGGCTGATGCGGTTTTATAGCTCTCCACCTTGAACAGTGTCTTGATGATATACTCGCTTGCCGTCCCTTTAGTGTCAGCTATCGGCTGAAATCGTCCAGCGTTTGGCGAAGACTAGGCCAAATACTCTCGCCTTCACCACGGTTCTTATGCCTCAATCACCGCCTAGGCTTCAATCTTCAAATGTGTTGATTCCTTCCCTAGTTGCCACTTTGCGTGATTCATCCTGCCACAGGATTCCTAACTCAGATTTCCTATGTTACAATTTTTCTTTCCTGCCTGCCAATGGAGACCGTCTATTTCGTACTTGATCTATCGACTCGTGGCTCATATTTTAGATTGCCATTTGCCAAAGAAGGACAGCTACCCGGCCATGAAGCTGCTTGACTAATTTATCATCCGCTCATACTAGCCACTTCATACCTGATATATTAAACACGGAGGTGCCAACCATATATACAATGACACTCTTGTCATCAACCGTTATACATGATATGACAGGCAACTGGTCATGAAGCGACTGCTAACCATCTTCGTAGGAGTGGACAAAGTGCAGCCATGGAGCGAGCACATGACTTGGTAGACGAGTCCTGAATAGAAAAAATTGTACACGGAAAGAATAAAGAGCTGGCTAAACTTTGGGGAAAAAATGAATTGTTTTGTCCATCGAAATACGCAGACAGTGCGCTTATTATGAAGGCTTTCGCAGCGACCAATCTTTCAATAGGAATCACTGTAATATCTCTAAGCGATGTATCCAATTTCAGCCCTGGTTTATTTGTAATAGCACATAGGTACTAAAAGAAGGTGCGTAACGAGCCCAACTAACTATAATCCTTCGACAATTATTCTAGAACTTTTGTGCGAAACTCTACCAATGGGACTATCAACGCTGAACATCTGATCAATGATAGCTCTAATATAACGAAATCGCTCTGCCATTCTCAATGCAGGAGGATCAAGTGGTATTTTGGTATTCACAGACTATTAGTTTTAGTATGGGCTTCAAGATATACATGACATTATTGTGATTAGCAGCTACGCTTCACTTTCATTTTCACCATATTTCACAATCTACGCTGTATCTTATTTATTCTCAGGCTTCTTATTTCATCGACGCTTTGTCGGATTCTCTGTCTAATCAATATGCCCACTTCTTTCCCCAAAGTTGCCATTGCAATGACACAGCTTGTTACCACCATAACCTCAGCTTCCGCCGCAGAAATAGGTAATAAAGCCACCGTGTCTATTGGTTTCGACTTTGGCTTTGATCAGTTTCTTGAACCGGCCAAATTAGATGCGGCTCTCTCCAGATACGACCCAAAGGACGTAGGATTTTCACGAACCTCCCTTAACACCACGAAAGCAAGCGTTCTCTCTGCTAGAACCCCCGCAGGGCTTCTGCGGTGATTCCAGCTTTACCTGCGCTACCAGCGGTGGCTCTCCGCTAATTCTCGATTGTTTTTATATGTATAACGTCTTGTTGTCAAGAGACGAAGAGTGGGATCTTTATTCTGCTTCCGGTTCTCGAACTATCGCTTGGGTTGGTACATGTTGCTTCGAGGCCACTAACCACTTTGATTTGGCTACTGCTTATATTAGTGGCTTGGATATTGCTGATCTTACACGAGATTGTATCAACAAGTGTAGATCTGGTGACTACATCGGTTCCTCTGGAGAGATGCTTTGTCTATATTGTTCCTGAGAATTGTATTGTGAGACCTTTTCTCCTCAGTGTGCCTACATTCATATGCTAAGATGGTTTCTTTCTTTAGAATACTTGGAGTATCTATTATTGCCGATTCAGATTCCTTTATAACTACTACTACGAACTTTCAAACACGTTAATTTTTCCCCAAAAAATAAGGTAGTAGATCAGTAATAGCAAATATACAGCAAATAAATCCCGCACCTGTGGCACTTTATTGTACGACAATCTGCCTTTCCATGTTTCTTCCAATAGTCATTCAATTTACACTATTATTTTTTTTTCCGGTCAAACACTCATCACTCCAAACAATAAATGTCAATGGCTAGTATGTGTCAATCTGATTATAAAGCGTTGTCTAGAGAGTTGTTCCATTGTAGAGTGGGAATTATCAGGGGTCCTAATAATATGCCGAAAATAGGCGTAATACCGCGAGAAGAAATTGCGCACAGAGGTGCAGGCTCGAGGAGATTTGCAGCCCATACTTGTGGTAGCACATCTGCTCCCTCTCCTCAGTAAAGTACAATGTCAAAATCTCGGTCGCCGAAGATCCGAAGGAACACAATAGTATCCCGAGTCTCAAACTGTTCTGTAACTTCAGGAATTTTGTCGTGGTTCATGGGATGCTCGCAGGTGGTGAAGCCGATCTCAAGGACGATCTCTACGATGTGGAACGTAGCAGGACTCTATGTGGGATCAAAAAGCTTGGTTCTCTACCTATATATGATACAGGCGATCGAGCTGCTATATACCCTGGTCAGGACCTCCAGCCTCCCATCTCCAGGGGATGTCAGGGCAAGCGTCCCCCAACAAATTTCTTTCAAGTCCGCCATTGAAAAGGCAAATATACGTACCACCCACCCAAAGTCAATGATATGGTGATGGTCGCGGACGAGCCAGCTGCTCTGCAGCCAATACTATCTCAATAGCTCACAGGCGATCTAAGCCATAGGTTCAAGGATTTAGCTTCTGTGGTAGTGGCTAGAGGAAGGCAATAGCCGAGTTATTGGATACAACTGCTCGGTCAGAGTTGGTGGAGCGGCCGATTACGTCAAAGGTGGAGGCAATCAGGAAGCGCACACTGCAGTCTTGCGGCACTGCGCAATCCTCCGGAATGCGTTGGCAGTCTTAGAGCTGATTTTGACGTTCTTGATGTATAGAAATATTTTTTAAAAAAAATCGCGACCCTCAATAGCACCCAGATTAGAAAAGCCCCACCCCTTAATTTGAATTTGCCGAGACAGCCTGCTATATTTGCGCATCTATATAGCATACCAGTTTGACTGTTACAAATCAGCACAAAAAGCTTCAGTAAGACATGGAAAATCTCGAACATTACAGTATTTGGTCGAAGTAGTAAGTCTATTTTCTTAATTGAGCATTTTGAAAGGTACGGAGTATATAATGCCAAATTCGCGAGCCTTAGATCCGTTCTCAATATGGAGGTGGGCTGTGTACCTACCTAGCAAATGCCCGATATTAGCGAAGTCCGCCACATTGAGCTAGCAAAAGCCAATGTCATTTAAACTTACTTCTATACCTACCTAGGTAGTTCTAGTGCTCAAATGAGAATACACGTATTTCCGAATTTAATTTGATGATCGTATATTTTTGGTGCAATAGAAGTTGCTTGACAACTTGCTGTAGGGATCCTGCAATTCACCGAGCCTCGGAAATACGTGACACTGAAATAACGAGTAACCCCGCCGTAGTTTAGGAGGTTAACTAATTAAGCGGCGAAGGATTCGGGCGAATGTTTTGTGACATGTAGCTTTCGTGGTCGATCAGGCGAGACGCGATCCTATAGCTAGACAATCAGGAGAAAGATAGTATCGGGCTTCTCGGTTCGGTATTTTGAGTGGGCTGACCGCGATCCCTCATGCCATGAATGTGTCCAGCTTGCAATAAGCGTAATGGGAAAAGCTGATGGAGGCCTTTTTGTGTGTGTGTGTGTGTGTGTGTGTGTGTGTATGTGTGGTATATAACAATAGAAGAGAATCTCAAATGAGAAGGAAGAAGATAATCTTCAGCCTTAATGCATTGTATCTTGTGGTAATATTTGGCCATGGCTTGGATACTGCAAAGCTTCTCTTTACTCTCGCTCGCTGCTTGCGCAGTATCGTTACAGACACATACCCATGATGAATCTTTTGTTCCAGATGCAGTGCTCACAGTCACTCAAGGAAACATAGGAATTGGAGGCCTTGAACGCTATTCTACCCTCGTGAATGGATCTGTACCAGGCCCTACACTCTATCTTCCTGAAGACAAAGTTTTTTGGATACGCGTTTACAATGATATGAAAGACGAAAATCTTACAATCGTGAGTAATTCTTCCGTCACGTTAAATTCGACTAGTTCTAATTGATATCAGCACTGGCATGGACTTTCTCAAGCCGCTTATCCCTTCTCTGATGGAACACCGCTTGCCAGCCAGTGGCCCATTCCTCCCCTACACTTCTTCGACTACGAGCTCAAAGCTCCAAACGGATCAGCTGGTACCTATTTTTATCATTCTCATGTCGGCTTTCAACCAAGCACTGCGACGGGAGCCATTATCGTACAGGATCCCCAGGCATCGCCTTACGAAACAGATGGCGAGAGAGTTGTTTTCCTTCAAGAATTTTGGAATCAAACAGACCAACAGGTTGTTAAAGGATTGGAATCTAATCCTATCGTTTGGACTGGGGAGCCCAACGGATGGCTAATCAACGGTAAAGGTATTAGCAATTATGGTATCGTTGATCCGTCTTCTGCAGCTCTTAGCTTCATTGAGGTTGATCCAGGGAAGACCTACCGTTTTCGATTCATTGCAGCAACCGCGTTGTCAGTTGCTCAAGTTGGGTTCCAACATCATGATGAGCTTGATATTATTGCCGCCGATGGGCATTATACCAAACCTCAAAGTGTGAGCCTCCTGCAAATGGGCTCAGGGCAGAGATACGACGCTTTACTCAAAACCAAGTCATGTGATGAACTTAGGAAGCTGGGCAAGCTTGACTATTACGTTCAGTTAGAAAGTCGTGATCGAACTGCTGTGGTAACGAATTACGCCATCCTTCGATATGCTAATCGATGCGGGCTCCTGGGTATAGATAGACTTCCCACGCATAAGAATCCTACCACTTCTCCCATCAAGCTCCCTCCAACTATCAATGGCTACCTTGACTACCAATTACAGCCGCTTCAAATCGAAAACGATTTTCCATCATCATCCGAAGTCACTCGGCGCGTCATGATCAACATTCAACAAGTTGCAAATGGCTATTTTCTCTGGTCACTCAATAACAACACCTGGACTGAAGACGCATCTGATCCCGTGCCTCATACAACCCCCCCATCAAAGCCATACTTAGTCGCTCTTTATGAAAATCAGACTCAGTATTTGCCAAATTATGAAGCTGCCCTAGCTAACAATGGACTGGACCCTCACACCAAAACCTACCCTGCTCTTCTTGGAGAAGTCATTGAGATCATTTTTCAGCAATATGGAGCAGCTGAGTCTGTGAATCCCAATATTGGTGGGGCCCTTGATACTCATCCCTGGCATGCTCACGGCTCTCACTACTGGGATATCGGCGGCGGAGATGGAGCATGGGACGTCGATACCATGGAAAAGCAGCTGGCGGGGACGACGCCCGTCCGTCGGGACACCACTATGCTCTATCGATACACTGAAACAACAGCTCCAGATCAGAAGCAGGGATGGAGAGCGTGGAGGCTTCGCGTGGATCAGCCTGGTGTATGGATGATTCACTGCCACCTTATACACCATATGATTGAAGGCATGCAGACAGTTTGGGTGTATGGCAACGCAAAGGATATCATGAAGTTGGGTGAGCTCGATGTAGAAGGCTATCTAACATACGGTGGAAACGTAAATGGCAATGTTACGTATGCGCCAGAAGTTATACATTTCAATGAGCTAGATTAGTTGCTCTATAGTATCTAGAAGTGAATAGCATAGATATAGAATACTTCAACTTGACTTTGTTAATTTACGTTTCCGCCGGTAATAGGAGGGGCTAATTTTACGTAAATGATCCAATATCTTAGCGTATACCGACCGCGGTAGAACATAATGCAAATAGCCTGCCGATCTGTTATTGAGCTTGTAACTAAATAAGGCGTTCAATTTTTATTGATTTTTCAGCATACAAAACCGTATAGCTATTCTGCTTTAAACAATAAGTATGCAATTGCAATTACTATAACAAGTCGCTGGCATCGTCGGACAATCATCTTTCTTCGACCTTGCGAAGTCCACGTCATATTCCAGACCGACCATATGGGATACAGACACATCCATGTGTGCCACAGCATGCTATATCTATTCAGCAAGTGTTAGCGGTAAGTCTACTTGGAGCCTTTCTTGGTTTCAACCCACGGATAATTGACTGAATTGTGACCATCACCGGAGAGGTACCAACTCGTACAACCGCCACTATTCCACACCATATTCTTCAAGGCACCTTGTATTTCGTAGTTGTATGATAGTGCCGCTTCTTTCTTCAAGTTTATCCTAGAAATCTCATCGTGTAACAGTGGATGGATCAGTTGAAGAGCATGAGTGATCTGAAGATGACACTTGAGTGTCCGCTAAATGAATTAGAGCCAAACAACGCAAAGAAGTTCGGGAACCCATCTATAGCAGTCCCCTTGTACATTTGAGGGCCCCCTCTCTGGTCAAAGACAGAGTTCAAACTTTCTCCGTTTAAACCGACAACCGTTAGTGGGTGGAACCACCTACTTACTTCAAAGCCGTTGGCAAGGATAATAATGTCACACGGTATTTCTCTTTCACCTTTATGAGCTTCCGATGGATGTGTCTTCTGAGATAGCGCTAGGACTACATTATTGTTGCGAATATTTTTAAGCCCCAGAGTAGTGAGCTCGAGGCGACGATCCGCTAGACTTGAGTACCAATCGGTATCATCGTCACTTGCAACCGACATCGTGGGAGCGAGAATTTGGTGATACTGTAGATATAAACTCATTAGTGCCAATCACGACGCGTGGCTTTGATGTCTGGGGAAAATCACCCTCTGTGGCGCCGTCTTACGAAAGTGAACAAGTAGATCCTCTTTTAGCTTCTCTCGTGCCCGTCGGCTGGATTCTGATGACCCAAAATACGCAAAAGTGGCATCATTTGAACGGCCACAATTTTCCGAGCCATGTTCATTAAGCCTGGGACTGCCTTAAATAGCTTTGGCGCAAATTTGTTCCAGTTCCCTTCTCCAAATGGCGGTGTCAATCTTAGAACAACTCAAGGCGCCTCTCTCATAACTTGGGTTACTTTGTTGGCACTATTCTCCATAAGGAGCTTGGGAACAATCTGAGCCGCGCTGCAGCCTGTACCTACCATGAGAATGTTCTTTCCGGCGTGGTCAACATTTTTATTCCGTCTCGCAGAATGGAGAATTTCACCCTTAAACGTATCTCGACCTTCAACATCTGAGGGCCAGCCGCGCGGTTCTACCAACCCCCCGCATTGGAGCCCTGAACATTTGACATTCTTTGCCGTTCTGCGGCAGATAAGTCGCCAATATCGGGAACTAGATGGCGTACAGTGATTTCCCATTCGTTCTTGGAGTCATCCCACCGGCAATGCTCAACGTTAGAATTTAGCTGTATCTTATCAATGAGCTCATATTTTTCGACGACAAATTGCTGATAATTTAGTATTTCTTCTCCATTTGGGAAGAATGATGACCAGTTGGGGTTCTGATAGAATGAAAATGAATAGAATATGGCTGGACTACACGATAAACTCCATTAATTCCTACGGGATTAGCGAGAGCTTCAGCCAAAGAAAGACTTACATATCACACGCGACACCTGGGTATCTGTTTATCCGCAACGTCCCTCCAATACCGGACTGGCGATCAAAAATACGGAACCGATCGAATCCTAGCTTATATTTCAGCTGGCATGCCATTCCAAGTCCTCCCATGCCGGCGCCCAGTATCACAACTAGATAGAAAGTACTCCCCGAAGATTCATATCCACGGGTTTTGGATGAAACAAGCATTGCATAAATTTTTAACATATTCTAAGAATCAAAATGATATTACGTTAGAGCTAGTGTTCCAGAAGTACTAATTGTCGGCTCATCGATATAGTTTGCTTCATATATACTTCAAATTATGCATTGATTATTTATTATTCAATCCATCCCCAATTACTTACAACCGTAACCGAGGCATGTGTTAAACATCTCCATAAAGCGAGATACGAGCTCTTCATTCGGGTACATGGAATTTGCGGAGCCCGAGATTTTATCAGCTTCTGTTCGCATCCCTAAAGGAGTGGCTTGGTAATGGCATACGCATACAAGCTGTCAAGGGTAGGTAGCTTATCTTATCTTGCCGCGCTACAGTGCCACTAGTTTCGGCAGCGTTGATCAGGTTGTTTGGCGTACTACCAGACAGCAACCTTGATGTTTGGCTTAATCCTAACATTCGGCTTAGCAAGTTGCACTAGCCCGGCAGTTGCTCATTTCGTGTTCTTAATTTCTGTCGAACCGGTACCATAACGCGGGGAAATGCGGAGAGTAGTTACATGAATGCCAACACTTGCCAGTTGGATGTGCCTAGGTACTCAAGATGCAAGAGCTCTAAAAGTAGAGAGCAGTTTAGTGAACTGTCTAACAGAAGTTGCCGATCGATCTTATAAGCGTGAATCATATTAGCGATGATGAGGCGTCTTTGCAGGTGTTATCAAATACTTACGCACCTAGAGCTTTCTGGGTGATGCCCCTAACCATTGCAATGTATAAGATTAAGATCGATACCACGAGACGACGAGCACCGAAGATTTTTGAACGAAATTTGTGTAGGGCAAGTTATAACTCCCTCAGACAATTTCAGGACCCATATGGGCTGACCGCCATCGCGCTGGCTCGGGGGAAACTGGCTTTGATTGACATCGACTGGCTATCGCGTACATCCCATCGTCCCTCGTTGAGGTGCATAACTATATGTACGTGTAATCTTTGTTCTACTCTCACCCATCACCTCACTTAAGGCTCAAATTCTGGGTTAGAGGACACTCTACTACACAGCAGTCTCTAACCTTTCTTACGCTTGGTGTGGTTTTCGATCTCATTCAGTATCCAGTCGAGCGCACCCTTCTCTATGCCACATCGGACGTCCGGAAATGCTATGTGATGGTGAAAAAGGCATTCTACCAGCAGGGCGTAAAGAAGGTTGACCTGACTCTGCACTTCCATGGCGGTAGTGAGGGCGGTATAGTACCAGACTAGCTCCTCGATAAAGTTCTGCAAGATCTCCAATACTACTTCGAGGTCTATGCTTCCGGCTGCGGTGCGAACCACTTCAGCAATCTGTGTCGTAGCACCACCCCGCCCGCTGTTACAGCCGGGTTTTTTTTTGCAGCGAGGGGGTAGCATCTGAGGATATCCACGGGCGCGCTACCTCATATATCGAACACCACGCTATTGCTTTCGATTTTCAAGCAGATGAGGAGTGCTTAATTTCACCAAGGTGAGCCTAAAGTCTTTCTTGAGAACTGGTTCATGAAAAGGATATTCAGGAATCCAAGGGCGGGCCATTATCTCAAATAGCATTATCTTGATACTATCTTTCCTTTTGGCCCAACGGGACGCTTTACACATAACTTCGAGGAAGGGGGATTCATGGACATAGATGTCATAACTAGCCTTTTGTGTAATATATACAATGGACCTTATGTTAGAAAATAATATCTAGATTACTTTTACTATAAGCGATTATTTTTTCCATATAATTCTAATTTGATATAAAAGAGTGTTTTAATGGTGCTAAAGCCTGTTGTACTAATCTTATTAGGTTAAGAGTTACTTAAGCTGAACGAAGCCTTGAGCTATTGATACAATGAATGTAACAGTTGAAGTGCTTTACTCGAGTATTGCAAGTATAGTTGATTGAAAAGAACGATACAACTCATTAAATATGAAAATCCAAATTGCTTTTCCATTTTCACAGCTTCCCCAGCTGTCGACTGAGCTGCCTTGCTATATGGCATTACGTCTGCCATCTTACTCTTCCTGCGGGTGCTTTCTATGATCTCTGTGGCCCTTTTTCGGTTCTGGGTAATTATTTTAGTCCTCATATCCTCCCTTTGGCAGATTGTACTTCCCGTTGTCGTCGTGGCGATTGTGTTCATCATAATGCTGATGGTATCTGTTGTCTCCATGGTATTTGTTGTCCCCGTGGTATTTGTTGTCCCCGTGGTATTTGTTGTCCCCGTGGTATTTGTTGTCCCCATGATATTTGCTGTCTCCATGATATTTGTTGTCTCCATGGTATTTGTTGTCTCCATGGTATTTGTTGTCCCCATGGTATCTATTATCCCCATGGTATCTATTATCCCCATGGTCTTTCTTGTTTTCATTGTCTTTTTCATCCCCATGGTCGTTCTTATCTCCATGATCATTCTTATCTCCATCGTCTTTGTTATTATTGTCCCCATGGTCTTTCTTGTCTCCACCATCTTTCTTATCTCCATCATCTTTGTTGTCTCCATGATCTTTCTTGTCCCCATGGTCTTTCTTATCATCATGGTCTTTCCTATCTCCATCATTTTTATTATCTCCGTAGTCTTTGTTTTGTCCGTGGTCCTTGTGGTCTCTGTAATCTCCATAGTCTCTGTTGTCTCCATAATCTCCGTACGCCGGCTTGCGTAGGTCGGTCTTCGGTGCGCCGTTGGGATTTGCTTCCGCGATAGGGCTGGCCAGGGCCGATGCGGCTGCGACAACGAGAGTGGCCCAGATAAACTTCATGATAGCGAATCTGGTGAGTACCGTTTTTCTGATAATTGATAGGATTCTTTTATGGGAAAGATCTTGATGCTGTTGGATCGAGTTTGTAATTGACTGAAATTATTTGGCCTGAGGAGCAGGAGTGGTTTACTTTATATGCGAAACATCTCCGTCGACTCCATCCATACCCAAACTATTAAATCATCTCAACCGTCTGAACTTTTCTCCATGCTTTGGAATTGTTCATTGTGGATATTGTAGAGGCAATTTGTCGTGCTCCGGAGGGCAGATTCCATCATTGCATGACGCTATTCGGCTTGCCTTGACAATGCATGTGAAACTTTGAATAGAAGATTTATGATGGTATTGGATACTTTTCTACTACGCTGATATCATATGGCTACAACAAGAAACGCCACCATTCCATTATTATTACGCTTCTTCACAAGGCAGACTATTTACACAACCAGAGTAAATGGCAAGGTAGTCAAGACTCATATGCGACTGGTGTCATATCCATTCCAGCTATTTCTCGATTTCCCAGCTGCAGCCTGTTCTGACTTGAAGTATCAAATTCTTCTATTATAGCCTTCTATTACTGCAATTACCTATTGGAATGTAATCAAACTCTAAATATGTGATAGTCGTGCTTGTGCCATGCTAAAGTATTTTGATATATCGCCTGAGAGAACTCCATTGTCGCTCTCCCCTGCTTCTTGTCACGAAAATCCAATCTTGGTTTAGCTTCACTATCATGAAGCCTAAAAAAAAACTTTCATCCCCATGATCGCCGCCTGAGCGATAGAGTTGAAAGCACGCTAGAGCTGTGAAGAGTGGCTTGACTACTAGTCAGAATAAGGGCTTATGACAGTGTCGACGCCATCTACTGGTGAATAGTCTCTACCGATCTCACAAAATAATATATGTAACTCAAACGAAATTTTCGACGTTATTAGGGAATGTGCTTATTCTATGACATTACCTAATTGTTTGAGTGGAGAAATCCGTGACGTGATAGCTAGGAAACATTTTCTACGCCAGCTTCTATCTAGCATCTCAGACAAGTCCGATGATAAAGGAAACTTGCCCTAACATGCAAGCAAAAAAGAGAAGTCATGTCTTAATGCTGATGATAAAGCCTTGCAGCTTTCTTCTGAGCTAGTATTCAGCCTATGTCCTATCATTCTGGGCGGAAACTTGCGTCCTTGACCGTTCTTTAGATGTTGATAACCTACTATTAACGCAACACCTCCCAATACAAGGAATTTGAAATACGGAGATCCTCTCTTATTAGTATCACTCGCTATGCAACCTTTTACACGCCCCAAGTTTAACCTGACCGTTCCACCAACATAAACATGGATAGTTCTCTCGGCATATACGTCCAATTGAATGGTTTGTTCCTCAGGAAGTCTTATTTGTTCTAAACTATATGTCACCAGGTTATTATACAGGCAATTCCGTTGCAGGTTATCTAGAATCCACTGGCATAGACAGCAATTGTCCAATATCTAATGAATATATTTTTACATTAAATGAAGAAGCTTGAAGAGATTGTAATGCACTCATTTATGAACTGTGTTCAGCTGTAATTTGACTTTTGTGGTTTGAAGCTAATGTAAAAATGTCGTAAACTGCTCACCTACCTGAAGCGAATTTACAGCTCACCTAGCTTGCAAAAGCTTAACAGAAGTGGTTCCTAAAAAGGCAAATAACGCCAAGTACATTTGTATCTACTCGTCTGGAATGTGATTAATTCTATTATCAATCTTTGTATATGTGGCTCCAATTAGTGTAAAGCAATAAAGATCTATACTAACCAACTTATAAAATGCTATGATTCAGTGGCATAACCTTAAAGCCATAGGAGATTAAGCCCTAAAGCTATACCATTTAACAAATATCTTCCAAGGCTATTATAACATTATTATAACATCATTACTATTTTCCAATTTATGTGGAGTTCTAGGCCTGCCTTATATAGCCAAAGCCATTAATTATAGTTGTAGCAAGTTGTAAGAAATTGTCAATTTGATAGCACACAGCCTTACTAAACCCAAAACCCCGCATGTGCCAAAAACTCTAACATGTTAAACAAAGTAATGTAGTAGCGGAACACATACTTGGAATTGACAACTCGAGAATAGAAAGAACAAGAAAGAGATATTTTGATAAAGATGCATCATAGAAAGCTCTATATGTAACGGTGGGGAGCAAAGTGATAGCAGTAGGCTATAAGCTGGTGTACCCAACCAAGTATAGATTAGCAAGGGGTAGAATATATGAATTATGTACCTGTGTATGTTTTATTGCAGATTAATTACCCAACATTTGTTGCAAAAAACGATTGTATAAACCAGATTATACTTTTATACAAGTGTTAAAATAAGGTAGATGGTGTTAGCACTGTATATTTGGTAACATAATTGACTAGTGGCTGAGGCTGAAAAAAGAAAAAGTATTTCTTCTGGCTTATTATTTAATCAAGACTGTTCCGGTGATCTATATAAACCCTCTTCATTAACCACGCAGTACAAAATTTGATTCATGAAACAGCTACTAGTGAAGGCAATACTTCTCATATGCTCTTTCTACTCAATCACTAAATTAGCGCCTACATATATCCTTCTTAGTCACACCATCTCTACCATTTGCCTACAATGCTTTTCAAAACTACTTTCCTCTTCCCAGCATTCCTTGCTGTTAGCCTTGCCAGCGCTGTCCCTGGCCCTGAAGTGGAAGACAATCTCGCTGCTCGCGGTCCTGAAGTTGAAGACGATCTCGCTGCTCGTGCGCCTTACTGCGGCAACGATGCGTACTACAGCCAACAATATCAGAGATGCGTCTGCAAGAAGCAGGGACAGAAATATCACTCAGATGGCAGGTATTGCTCATGCCCAGATGATCAATATTGGAACGGCTATCAGTGTCGCTGCAGGGGTGATCAATATTGGAACGGCTATCAGTGTCGCTGCAAGGGTGACCAATATTGGAACGGCTATCAGTGTCGCTGCAGGGGTGATCAATATTGGAACGGCTATCAGTGTCGCTGCAAGGGTGATCAATATTGGAACGGCTATCAGTGTCGCTGCAGGGGTGATCAAATTTGGGACGAACAACGTAGGAACTGCCACTGCGGTTACGGGAAGCACTTCGATGGTAGAAGATGCCGCTCTAACTAAGGAGTACCATCAATTATTCGGAGAGGCTATACTAAGTACAAATTGCAAGAGCTCAGATATGTATGTTGATAACGCTCATTTGACAAGTGTGTATAATTGCAATTTTGAGTTATAACAAGATACTGGTTATCCTTCTTTTAACTGCCAGTCGTATAATAGTAAAGTCTAATAGTTTTAACTTACATTGTTACTTATAATTCATGTGAAAAAAGTGTAACCAAAATCCAAAATGTGAAAGGCCAGAGCATACATGGGGCAACCAACGTAGGAACTGCCACTGCGGTCACGGGAACTAGATAATGGTAGGTCAATTGTACTAACGCAATTACCCGTTAATAGTACGCCGTACCCTACCCTTTGTCTTTTATTTGTAGATTCATAGTTCCTTAATGACTGTTCCTCTTTGTTAGCCCTCTTTTGCTCTTGTAGATGCATCGCTCAGCTGACCAACCGATCGATCCTCTCCCATTCATTGACTACCTTCTACCTCTCCCACCCTCTTTTTCTCTCTTGTCTTGTACATGTATCACTAGTCCAACAGACGTCGTATTATGTCATAGGTGTATCGTCGGTTAGCCACGGCATTTAGCCCCGCTATGGTCATTAACGGTTTATGGTGTCTACGGCGCCCTTTAGCGCTTAGTGACGAAGGACCTGCGAGTCTCGGTATTTCTAGCGCTTCCAATGTTGCTTTTCGACAATGACTCATACAATGAGTCTCTTTAGCCTACATAAATCGCCAAAATGCCAAAGCCTTGAAGTTTGCTTTACATGAAGATGCTTCCTACAATTTTCTGTCTCTTCTCTCTGATCTAAGCCAAGTCTTCTTTGAAGTTTGAGATGGCGTCACTTGTTGAGTTTCATCTTGCTAATGTGAGTTAGATGCTCCTGTTGTGAGATCTCAAGCTGAACGTAAAAAATCCAGTGGATCCACGGGAATTCTGAGCATGCCAAGTACAATATCGCAGGCAGCGCTGCTCCGAGCTTGACACTGCGTGAATTGGTATCTCTCTCTGATAATCCCAGCGAGACTAAAGCTGCGCTCCAGTTCGATGAACACTTTCTGGGCTTGGGCCCCAATAAAGGTTCTCTAAAGCTGCGGACCAAACTCGCGGCATTGTACAATGAATCGATTCTGCCTGATAACTTTTTGGTGGCGCCGGGGACAACATGCGCCAACATGATTGTCTTTCAAAGCTTCCTCAGGCCGAGTGATCATGTGGTCTCCACGTATCCAACATACACACAACTATCAAGCTTGTCTAAGAGCATTGGATGTGATGTTTCTCCATGGAGACTGGACCCCAACAACGAATGGCGCCCTGACATGATCGAGCTTCGCGCTCTTATCAAGCCCAACACCAAAATGATTATGCTAAACAATCCGAATAACCCCACAGGCTCTGTGCTTGACGCTCAAGCTCAACTCGAACTATTGGAAATTGCGCAGCAACACGAAATCATTGTAGTTGTGGATGAAATCTTCCGTCCGCTGTACCACGGTCAAAGTACGATCCCATCATTCGTGGAGCATGAGTACACCAAAGTCATCACTACCAGCTCCATGAGCAAAGCCTGGGGTATGTCTGGCGTGAGAATCGGATGGATCGTTTGCCGTGACAAGGATCTTATGGACCTCATGTCAAACACGAAGCAATACATCGCTCAAGCCACAAGCAATATTGACGAAGCTATAGCAACCGAATGTTTGAGTCTTCGTTGCCGGCCGGCAATCTTAAAAAGACATCTCGATTACGCGCAACAGAACTTGGATCTTCTAGAAGCCTTTGTCAAAAAGAATAGTGACATGTGTACCTGGATACGACCTACTGCAGGCGGAACAGCATTTGTGAAGTATCATACTATAAACGGGGATGCCCTTGATGACGTCCGACTCTGCGAACATCTCCTGAGGGAATATGGGGTCCTGCTTAGTCCTGGTAGTGTTTCCTTTGGAGAGGAAACACCAGCCAACTGGCAGGGATACACACGAATGCATATCACAGTGTCCCCAGAAACTATGCAGAAAGCTCTTGCACAAATCAATTGTTTTCTGGACGAAAGGCGCCAAACCGCATAATAGTTGAAGTAGTCATAAGATGGGACTGCGCGATGGATGTTGTGCGCGATGGATGTTGTGCGCGATGGGATGTTGTGATATATGCTATAGCAGCGACTTCGCAATATGAAACCATGGTCATTATTGTCACTTGCTGCATTTGCAATTGCTACTTGGCTCATCCTCGCATATTATGTCTTATCAATCCAAACAAGAACTGTATCCTCTTGAGATGCCCCACGGACAGCATACCGAAGGAGATTCTTCACCATACAGAACCTGCTTGGCTGTCAATTCATTATGTTTAATAGCTTGAGCTTGTATGAATAAGGTCTCACATACAGAGAGCAAGTAGCTCATATATGATTTTTGAACTCTCCTTAGGATTTTATATCTTGCAATGCTGGCCATGGTGCAATCTTGCATATAGCGTTAGGCTAAACTGATCTACTAGACGGTGTTCTAGAGCTAGATCGGAAACTAGTCGATCATTAGGTTGAGCAAATCGCTCCATAAGTAAGATTTAAGGTTCACTGAAGTCCGTTTCACGATGGCGTGCGACGATATTAGCAATCACCGTGGAGCCATCTGACGTGAGATATACACATGGCCGGACATGCGTAATAAATAGACTATAAGAAAAGGCTTTGCTGCCCTCGCTACTGCACCAGCATTTATGCTTAATGCTAACAGACCATGGCCGATGCTCATATTCCAAACTCAGAAGCGACTCCGGGTTGGGAAAACCACAAATTCCCCCGGACAGATTTTTTAGATGCGATCAAGGTCACGCCTGTAGAGGGCTTTGGGGGCTCTCGATATGCAGGAAATGCACCTGTTGATTGGTGCTCTGGAGGTATTTAATTCACCGAGAGTAAGCTTTACATGGCTAACACAATACAACAAGCCGGTAGCAGAGGAAAGCTACCTGTTTTGGGCGGATTTCTCGGTGCAGTGTTGATCACCGCGGCTTGTCAGTTCAGCCGTACACGATTCGAGACAAGAACCGAACATGACCCTCTCAGTCTCTACGTCGAGTTCTTCGAGCCGGTTCGTCAAGGGCCCTATCATGTGGCCCTCAGTATCTTACATAGCAGTGCTTCTCAAGTCACTATAAAGGCCGAAATAGTTCCCACTGATCCCTCGAAGAATTTCGTATACTGCCATGCAACTATACGCATTGGAAGCTTGAGACGAGGAGATACTCCGCTGGAGCAGCATATAAATCAGAGGAGGGTGGCTCTTCCAGACCGCATCAAGGACTGTAGCCGCTGGGTTGACGCCTTTTTCTACTATGTAAACCCATCATCAACAACAGTCCGGTGTTACACTCCTGCTGGTGGACCAAATCCTCTGTGGAGCCCTGCATTTGGAGGTCAGAATCTACGATACATGTGGAACAAACTAGACAATGGACAACTGTACAAACTGGAGTACTTGCCGTTGCTGGTAGATCTGGTGAGAACTGACCATTTCCACAGGCTGGCGTGCCAGTCGATATCGTCGCCCTCCTTCAGTATTATCAACTTTAATCTACGCATAGCCCATTTTACATTATCATTAACTAACCAAAGGTGTTTACAGATCCCTCCTCTTCCTTTAAACTACGAAGACAATGCACTGGAAGGTATCGTGAAATACCAACTTCCAACAATCTCTCTCAAGCTGGACTTTTGCACCAAGGTTGAGGGGAAAGAGTGGCTACTTAGTAAAACTCACATACGCTGGCTCTTTGGCAATAGGTTTGAAGAAAATATTAAAATTATGGATGACAACGGGGAGCTAGTGGCAACATGCCATCAACTCTGTGGGATATATCCATCTAGGGGGTCTGGTGAGAAGAAGAAATCTGAGAGTCATCTGTGACCTAAATTCTTCATGGAAAGGGTGCCAATTCTGCAATGCCATTGTCGACGCCAGGCTTTCATTATCATGATTGTCGCCGTATTTCGCTAAGGCACATAGGACGAAAGTATTAAGTGATTGCTCAGTGCTATAGGAACAACTAAAATATCTAACAAAAGCTTCGTAATTCACAATGGAAAAATCTCATAAGCTGTATATTATTAGAACAGTCAAATCTGGAATGTATGATCAGCAAGTTCCATCTGTTTTGGTGTCAGATATTCGGAAGCCATCTCTATAAACAGCGTAATTGTGTGGAGTAATCTATGAGTTCCAACGAAGGGCCCTATAAGGCCGGGGATTCATCTCTTTATACTCTCTCGGTGATAAATGCGTATAAATGTGTTACAGATATGTATTGTGTTATTTACGTGTTTTAATATAGACAATAGAAGTGCAAGATATATACTAACGGCCGTCCGTCCAAACTGACGCCCCATCGAATCAAACCTTTCTGTTCCCATATAGGTCATCGCACATTTATATCAATCTAGGCCAGAGCCCGTTGGTGTTGCTCTCGGCATTACTGGCAAGATGACCACCAGGTACTGCTAGCGACGCACTTGTAAGGTGACTGGCATTGGGTAGGGCCAGTGTATCCTTGACCTCCACACTGACCCCATTGTGGCACACTGCCACCGCCAGTCGGGCTGGTAGAGCCGCTAGTAGAGGTTGGCTTGGAGCCGCCAGTTGAACTAGTAGGAGGGGGGGTTGAACCAGAGGCAGCGAGATCACTGACGACCTGGTCCAGGAAACCTGAATTTTCGTACAGCTGAGACATGTCCCACATCATGATACCAGCAAAGCTTGAGTACTGTTTTGTGAATGAGACGACCGCAGAAAGCTGCGTTCCGGATACGTAACCACTAGCAGCGCCAGTGTTGGCGGCAATACCGAGGAGAATTCTGACATTGGGGTTCTTGCTGACGGTATGTGCCCAGTTGTCCCAGACGTCAAAGTTGTAGTTCCACTGAGTCGATGCTCCTGGAACATAGCTGCTGACTCCGCATCCATTATTGTAATACTGGATCATAATGAAATCGAAGAAAACAGAACCATTCAGGGCCGGGTTGTCGGCATAATCGGGATAGACGCATTGCGGCGCAGCAGAAAGGTAGAACTTCCTGTTCGCAGAAGATGCAGAGGCATCCATTAAACTCCGCAATTCAGCAGCAAAAGGTTCCAAGTTATTGACCCCAGACTCAAAGTCGAAGTCGACGCCATCCACTACTGCAGAGCCAAATGGGCGGTCTACATTGCTGTTTGGATTGACGGGACCAAACATGTTCCAGACTGTCTGGGCCGCAGACGTGGCAACATCGGTGGAGGAGAAGCCACCCTGTGTATAAGATCCACCTCCCAGCGAAATGAGAATTGTCTTGCCGTATGTTTGTTGGCATGTAATAATGTCCTCCCTGAAGAAGATCTAAGTATCGAACACTGGCAGAGTTCATGATGAATTTAGAACAACTTACTCAATCTGGGGGCAGTTCAGCGCGTTCTTGTTATCAGCAAAAGCCGTGCAGTTGTTGCCCGCGTTGGCGAAGTTGGTAATAACTGGGCTAATACCATTCATGAAACCAATCGGGATAATCTGGGAGAGGTCAGCTAGGCTGCAAGCGACATCCAAAGTTGGTAACTCTCACATCTATCTCAGCATCTAAAAACAGTCGTTAGCTACCATGAAATGGCCTGAGCCGATTTTGGGCCGATTTTGAACTTACTGGCACAGTAGGTGGACAAGCGTTGCTGGGAGTCTGCTTGGTTTGCCGAGTTTTGGCCTGCAAGTGTTCTATTAATTGGAAGTCACAATCTGTGAAGAATTGATTCAACTCACCCCAGTACACAGCAATGTTTTGCGTCGAGCTAGCATTGAAACCGGCTCGTGCCGAAGGCAGAGCGGCCAGCAAGGCTCCTAGATAGACTAATGATTGGACCATGCTAACAATATGCACCAGCCTATTGATAAAGCAGCAGATGATTGTCGATGTCAAACCATAAAATTGCTACTTTCGCAAGACTTATATATAATCAACTCATTGAATAGAAATTCAACACTTGAAACTCAGATTGCAGGGTAGTATTGAGGAGTTGTAACCGCTCCGAGCTTTACTTCACAAGGATAGGCGGGGCAGCAAGTGCCACGTTTCGATATAGCATCCCACGGTATCAGCACAACGTTGTATCTGGAGAAGATGGCAATAGCTAGTTTAAAAATTCCTAGTAAGTTGGAACCAAGAGAAATTTTATATTGAACAGTACCAAAATCATGCGGTATTATGTTGCATGCCAGGTGACTGATGTGGTCAAGTGATGCGGGCCAGAGGATGGCTGGAGAGAGGGCGAAGGGAATGAGGCCCAGCCACAGACACATGAAAAAAAAAAAAAAAAAAAAAAGGAAAGAAAGGCGTGCCGTAAACTTACAGCTGCAATAGCAGCTGTCAAATGCGGAGTGGTATACTGGTGAGACATAAAGCTACAAGGTATAATGCTTGTAGTTATGACCGCATCCCTAATCAGGTCCTGTCTGGGAGCGATAGATTTGTGCAGAATTTGGTTTAGCTGGGTTACATACTGGCCGATTCTGATATTGTAACGTGGGAACTTCGAGTCACGTTTAGGCTATATCGCATTTCAGTTAATCCATTAATTAACAGTTATTGACTTGCGTCTGCGAGTCCCCTGACCCTTATGCCTTATCGTCGCGCCAGGTACTTTCCAACTGCCTATAACGGCAACCCTAGGCAGCAAGGAATCAAATGGTTCGCCAGGTGACCAATTAAGTTCAGTGGTACCTGCGCTACTATTTCGTAATTGCCTAATTCGTAATATTAACACCGTACATAAAACTCTAGGCTCTCGCGATGTTTTATTATGGCCTTCTGGTTATAGCGAACATGATGGGCGCTTATTCCAACTGCCCAAATTGTATGCAACGATCCAGTCGAGACAGAGTGATGATGTTTGTATCAGAAGCACAGAGTAGCTGACTAGTTGACTAGTCATCAGGGACCTGCATTGATGGCTTTGGACATTCCTATTGTAGGCGTTGGCACGGTAGGCTTGGCGCTTAGTAGTAAGATCATGTTCAACTTCCAAGTTTATCCTATGCGGCTATATTTGTACAACCCCGTTCTCTTCGGTAACTTCAAGTAAAAGAGATCCTGCTGACTCTATCTCAAGCCTAAGAGTTTGTGCTACGTTTCTTCGTTACTTGATGAGGCTGGTAAATGAAAATGTCGTAATGCTTGACCAAATCAAGTCACATAATTGTGTCGAAATGTAATATTGGCACCTGCGAAGGGTATGTTTAATGATATATCATGAATTCACCCGCGTGAGGCTGTGTTTGTCGAATCCCGGGCAATCGGATCAAATATAGTGCGAATGAGAGGCATTAATGTTTCGCGATACGTGCAAATAAAAGAAAGCATCGCATGACAAGGACATAAAATGTTAGAAGTAGAAAATACTCTCATTCTCCCGGATAAAGAAGGATAAGCAACCTATTTCAGTCAACCTACCGTTGTTCATAGTCAATGCGACTGCTCAATTGTGATACTGCTTTATCTGCTATATTTGAGCGTGTGAAATAGACAGTCAATTATCTGAAACAACACCTCCCGAGTTAAATTGCTAGATTGTAAGACGAAATAATACTATAGAATTGCCCACTAAAGACTATCTTCTATTTGCGCTCAATTCTGAGTATTTCAGGACCTAAAGGAGAATCCCTTGTTGAGTCCCCAGGGGCCTTTCTTAGTGACAGGCTCATCGCCGCCCAAAATTGTCACGGTCTGGATCTGCACATTAGTTTGATACCAAAATTGTCCGTTGGCCTTGAATTCCTTGCCATCCCAGGAGAAGCTAATATCTGACGCTTGTCCATCTATGCTTTCTCCGTCGTCCAGAATAAGCGAACCGGAAGCTTTACCGTCAAGACCAGGAGCGATAACTATGTTGAAGTTATGCTGTCGTAAGGCGGTCGTGGAATTAGCACCATCAGTGCGCATGGGGATAATGCTGCCGCCGCGAATATAAACTGGCAAATCCGTGTAGGCCACATTGTTCAGAGTTACTTGCTGTCCATTGCCACGGACCGGCTTGAATGTCCAGAAATCGTAGAAGATTTCATTTGGAAGGTAGATTGTAACGCTCTGGGCATCATCATCAATGACGGGTGAAACGAGAATAGAATCTCCGAAAAAGTACTGAGTCTGGATACCGAAGGTGTTGGCATCGTTGGGGTATGTGAAGAACAGAGGGTTGACGATCGGAGTACCCGTGGTACTAGCTCGATACATGGCAGTATAGATGTAATCCAGCAACCGGTAACGAGCAGCAATAGCCTTCTTAGCGGCCTCAGTCACAGACGCCCACAGATAAAACTCCTGGTTGGGAGCAGAAATATCCGCATGGTTACGGTAGAATGGTTGAAAGGCGCCGAGTAACGCCCATCGAGCACACATGTTCTCCTGGGCATTGCCGTTGAAGCCGCACACGTCAGATCCAACCATGGGCATTTGGTGGACAGCAGCAAAAGCAAGCATTTGAGAGATGGAGAAGCGATAGTCATCCCAAGCGGAGTAGTTGTCGCCAAACCAATGGGCGACCTTGTTTCCGGCACCAGCAAAAGTCGATCGTGTGAGGACGAAGGGGCGCTTCCCAGGGCGGCGAGCGAGCATGCTGACCCGGCTATGCGCAGCCATCATAAAACCATTCAGGTTGTGAGTATCATATTGGACGGTACCGTCGTAGTTTGTGATGTTGGTGTAGACAGTGCTAGAACTCAGGTCGCCGACGTGATTGTTAATACGATAAGGCGGAGTAAAGAGGTTGCGGCCCGGCAGCCCCTTCATAGTGCCTCGAGTCTCAGCCTCCCGTCGGGCTCGGACCCGAGATGAGGTAGGCTGAAAATCGCTGGGAAATCCCGGTATCGGCCGGCCGGTGTTCGGTCGGGGCGGATGGGATGGTGGCGGAGGTGTATTGGTATCCTTAGCCTGCTGGGCCGGATCGCAGTCGATGTTGCCACAGAAATTGGAGATTTCGTTCATATCGTTCCACACTCCATCAATATCAAGACCGGTGTCCGGGTCAAAGAAGCGTAGGAACTCGTCAGTCCACCAGTCCTGAGTGTTGGGGTTGAACCAGTCTGGCCAGACAACTTCGCCGGCCCACTGGACGCCGCGGTAGTACGAGCCATCGGCGGCTTTGAGGAAAATGTCCTTGTCAGAACCACGGGCAAATGGCCCGTAGTCTCCTTTTCGATGAATGCCAGGATCGACCATCATAATAAACTTCTGTCCCCTATCATGGAGGGTATGGACAAGCTCGCGCATTTTAGGGATGGGGAAGCGCTCCGAGTCGGTTGTAAAGTCTTGTCGGAGGTCCATGTAATCAATATCAGACCATAAGACGTCGAGAGGGATGCCAGCAGAAGAGTAGTTGCCGACGACTTCGGCTAACTCGTTGACATCCCAGTATCCGTACTTGCACTGCATGAAACCAAAGGTCCAGTAAGGAACCATGGCTGGCAGTCCGACAACCTCGGCATACTGCTTGCTCACTTCTGTGGGTGAGGGACCAGCGAGGAAGTAAAAGTCAAGGACGCCGCCGATGGTGTTATACTCGAGGTATTGACCGCCGGATTCTGTCTGGTTGATGACAATGTTCATGCCATTCGAGTTTCTTAGGAATACACCATGGCTATGACCACTATCCCGATGCTCGAGATAGATGGGATGGCTTCCGTAGAGGTTCGACTTTCTTGGAACAAAAGGAGACTCAGAATTCCATAATGTCCTGATATAATTATCGGTCTGGAGGCGGAAAGTGTCAGTATGCTCTCCCAGACCGTAGAGATTCGGGTTTTGAGGCAGCTGAGTTCGCAACCTCACGTACTGAGACTCGAAGATGAGCTGCGAACCCGAAGTGTTGAACAGCACATCTCCAGAGCCTGAACGTGAGACTGCGAAAGAAAATGGGCTCGTAGTATAGGTGAATTTCAGCGCGGCTCGACTAGGATCGCCTTCATCATTTGGCGGCGACGGCAAGACCGATTCAGGAATCTGATACACTTGGCGATTCGCATCATAGATTTTGACATGCAAACGATTATCTAGACGAGAGTTAGAATCTGGGACAAAGATCACGTCATATCGGTCATGGTAGCTCACCTCCCTGGTAGTCAACCTGGAGTTTCAGATTTTTGATATCATCCCCATAGACGTTGCAAGGGGAGCCAATCAGTGTTAGGTCTGCCGAAAGCCCGTTGAATGATCGCCTCACATGAGAAGCAGAATATCCGAGGCAATCATCAACGGTTGAACCGCGTACCGTGGACACAATGGTCCCGATGGCGATGGATGTCCAGGCCTTCATTTTTAGGAACTCGCTTGCCGGTGAGTAAGGCCGTATCAGAAAAGCTATTGCAAGCTATTGCCGCCGTATTTATACACTTCTTTGTCCAAGACATACTGCATTACCTCCTCATGAGATACTTAGAAGTCAATCGTAGCTCACGGACAACCTCCGACGGCGAGACGATCCCCATTGTGGGTAGCTACCTCATACGCGAGGTCGTTGGGTAACCATATCGACTTTCTAGCAAAGGAGTTGTGCGCTAGTAGACATGACTGACGTATGAAGTAGGGTAGGAATTTGACTTATGCAGCATGATATGTAGAAAAGGCCCGTTGATCGGAATTGCATGGAATCCAGGCAGCATGGATTGTTTCCCCGTGGGGGATCAGCCAGGGGCACAGGCAACCAAAGTGTAACCTCAGTCGGCTGTTGCGGGGTAACACGGTACATGATAGATGCGCGGCACTTGAATGCAACCATGGGGTTCTCCAGACTTGCCAAGAAAGAGGGTCATATGAAGACTGGTTGTGATGATGCCTAATTTCACGTGAAAAGCCAGTTCCATGGCAAGAGAGGCTCGTAATCATTTCCTGAGCAGTTGTCATGATGTTATTCAAAGGATCAAGCAGACCCCAAGCAAGCAGGCAACTTTATATTCTGACATGTGCATATTGTTAAACATTCTTCTCTCAATGTCTTTCATCGCAGCGAAGATACAGCTCCGAGCATGCCGGCGGTTGGAAACGACGTGAGGTTAAGCTCAACATGTTGGAGACAGATGTATTAGAGAGAACCAGCCGATCCCGCATTAGCGGAAGCGGTCAGAGCTATGCAGGCTATTCTCGCGCGCTTCGCTACTGGAAAGACGCGAAGGAAGCTCCTGCCGAGACCGACATAAGGATGCTGTGCCAATGTAGGTTTGTGCCTGTAAGATAGGAGCAGCGCTGGGAACAAGTAATGGGTTGCCATAGTATTGTTCTCGATGGACTGCTGTAGCAGATCCTGCCCTCTAGAGATATTATTCTCTTTATCTATTTGGTAGATAACTATTTGTATAAGCATCTTCTTCAAGCGGGAAAAGGGGCTTTCAGTATTCTCGTCTTTAAGCCCGGGCCGTTCTAAATTTGGCGTGAATGGTGTTGGTCCTCCACTTGACCCCCGCGGAGGCATTTTAAGCACAAGTTAAGGTTGTAATTGTTATGTGAGGCTCCACCAAGGTTGCACTTGGTCTCGTTCGCCAGGATCGCCATTAGCTCTGCGCCTGTAATGCCACCAAATAGTCGCTTGCAGCTTCTTCGGGAGACGGCTATAGTCTTAGCTGAGGGGCTGCGGGCGCATGTCAATTTCCAATCACTATCGCTCGTAGCCAGACTGCACCGGCGGAACATAGCCGAGTAACCCACAGTTAGTTTCGGGCCGTTTTTATAGTGCTGTTGTAATGACTATCATTGCTCTTCTAGCGGCCAGGTCGACGTCCACTTCAGAGATGATCTATGTTGAACGGCGCTGTTTATGATGGTCATGCCTAGGTCATCGTTATGTGGCACTTTGAAGTGCCAACGCTTAATCAAGCGCAGCACCGCCAAATGTCGTATGAGGTTGTTAGGGGATATTGTGGCTCGGTCCAAGACAGCTCATCTTGGGGTTCTCAGCAAGTGTGCATACAGAGAAGAGTAGCGGAAAAAGTATCTTCATTTCCTTAATTTTAACTGGGGATTTCTTCGTAGAATAATTGGCGGCTCATTCGTGTTCCACCTGTCGTCAACAAGGTATCCCTCTCGTCTCTTGCTCCTATAAGCTTCAGGCTGTGTGGTGGGCACTCCTTTTAGCTCTTATCCTACCATCACATCTCATACGGCGTCTAAAGACAGTAATCATGTATTTTGGCATAATTGGCGGTTATGCTGAATGTAGCTGGTCAAAGATGCTTCAATATCTAGTCACGCTGAGCCTTTCGATTTGATACACTTGAGACAAACAACGATTAGCATCGCCCCCGAACAGGTGCAACCACCCACCCCTGCCAAAATCTTGGCACATCTACAGCTACCTATTACGGTAAATGCGTTCAAAATGAAACAATCGGTGCTCTCTTCACCGTCGTTCTTAAGTTCAGAAAGCCTGATTGGAAAGAATATCTCGACAACAAAGTGGAAGCATAAAGGAGCTCTAGGACCACCATAGACCCTTTGTTCTAGTTTAAAGCGTAACACTATAACCATCAGCACAATCCTGTACTGTCAAAAATAGCGGTCCTGGGACATGAAGTCTTGCAAAGCCATTATGAATCACGATACAATACTTTTCTACACGGAAACTATGTTATTCTACAAGGATTCCCTTCTCTAACTACCTTTAGCATAACTCCATGCTATTTCTTGCTTTCACAGCGGCAAGTAGAATGCTTCGCTGTCTCTTCAGTTACCCTTAGGGCAGATTTGATAGCGGCATTAAGCGGTGAGGCTTACCCAGTTCGCCTATTGGCCGTGGTATCGTGAGAAGAAAAGCTTTGGTACGTGAGCTATTGGAAATAAAAGCGCATTGAATATGGGATGCCTAATTCTTAGGCCGAATTTGAATCAGCTTATGTGACATGTAATCGTGATATTCATTTCAATTGTAAGCGAACTCAAGCAATCGGCTTGACAATACACCTGCCTTGGTGATTCTTATAGGCTCTGGTTTAGTAATTCGGGACATTCACAAGTCTAGCAATAGGGTGGCAAGAACTCGTATAACAATAGCGCAGGTTGCAGAAACAGGATCGAAGAAGTCGATCTTGCACAGATTGAAATAAATTCGTTGCATCCGAAGGGCTTTCGAAATGGAGATTGAAATGGTTATCTCCTAATAAATAAGCACAAGAGACTTCACATACATATCAGATGTACAGATATATCTGATAATGGACAGACAGAACGTGGCCGGCTTATTTCAAGTTAAAGTAGATGCGTATGCTGTTTATTAAAGTCATTGTTTAAAAAAAGTTCAATATCATGTGCTGCTATCATTTATTATGCCTCGTCCATCGAGAAGGAACTACTTCATAGTTCTTGATCCACTAGAGGAGCGAGATTTCGGTAAATGTTTGATAAGCACTATAAGACACTCGAGCTTAACTTAGCCTGTACCGTGTCGCGACTTGAGTCATACTTGGTTTTCTTGTAGAGAGTTGATCGTAATAACGGGGGACGATCTCGCGCTTGGCCTACATGGCAACAACTTTAACTTAGAATGACTTGCAAGTAGCTTTTACTAACTCTAGTTCTCAATCGGCACGTCTCAACATGTATAAACCAGCTCCGCCTCGACCAAAAAAGACCAACATTTGTCGCTCCCGTACTGGATGCAAAACATGTAGGCAAAAGCGAAAAAAGGTGTGCTAAACAATGAGTTGTAATTCATGGTGCTAGGACACAATGTCTCGGCTGACAGCCCCATAGTGCGATGAGCGGAAACCTTGCAGCCTCTGCATGAGGCTCGGGGTAGCTTGTGAGCAGATTTCCCCTACGTTTGAGTTTCGCAACATATCAGGCCCTTCAAGATCCCGCAAAGCTAGAATACGATCAGTCACTCCACTGTATGCGCCAAATCTGCCGACAAGCAAAACTATTGCTGTTGCAAGACCTTCGGCAAAGCGTTCTGAACACTTGCCTGCAGGAATAGAGGGCTGTTTCGAGACCCTTTTCGACCCGGATAATGATTTCACGATGCTACCCCCGGACCCCGGCTTATCTTATACTTCCGAGATTCAGAGTAGAGTCTGGGAAGTGGATTCGCATTCCGAGCTTTTCGACGAGCCATTGGACTTGGGAATCACCGAGGGGACAGCTATCAACTTGGCTCCATTATCTATGCCCCAACAGAGAACCAGTGACATCGTCGGGTCTTACATGAGTATTTGGAGGCTCCATTGTTTGCCAGCTTTGAATGTGACGTTCAAATCTATGGATATTATTCGCGGCCAATCGTCACTCATTACGGACACCATGGCCACCCTTGCAGCCATTCGCATGAGTCGAAAGCTGCCACAGAGGCGCTTCTTTATCACATCAGACTCACCAGGGGTCTGTTTCCGGCCAGACTTTGGCCATGAAGCTGTCAGCAGCGAGCTCTACGGCTATGCCCTGCGCAGAATGTCTTGCTGGAGGTCTGAAATCTTCGACTCAGACCCATTGCTGGCCTTCGCCGCGCTTGTCCTTTTCTGCTATGTGGAATCTTCAATGGGATATTTCAAAGGATTCTACATACATTCGCAGGGGATAGAAGAACTTTTAAGTAAATCCGCTGATCGTATCTTTCCCCAAGGCGCTGGCCTGCTTGCGGCCTGGGTGGAAGTCAAGATGCAAAATTGGTGGCGCAGAGCGTATTTTGGGGTTCCCAAGTTCTTTCAGGACTACTCCGCCCCTTTACTTCGTCCAGAGTTACAATTTATTTCGAATACCAGAAGCGGTCGTACGGCTAATATCCTTTGGATACTTTGCGAATCGCATCGTCTAAACACCGCCGCTCTTATTGCATGCTGGGCAAGACAAGGAAGAAGTCGTCAGATGGGAGAAATACCGATTTCAACAATTATAGACAATGCCAGCCCAACATCCGAGCAACCATCTATCTCAAGCGAGATTCTGCTTAGGATTAAGATGTACTCTGAGAAGCTGGATGAGTGGCGCGCGTGCCTTCCAGGATCGGTAGAGGCAAATTTTGAGGCACACCCAAATCATCTGAAACGTTTCAACTTAAAACGTCTTGAACATGAAGCTATATATTTCTCGTCTCATAAATTAGCCATGGACATGGCTTATTACGTGGTGGCTCGCGTCATGCACTGCGCCGGGCCACTACAATCCTTCACCAGTGCGTCTGTGCATAATATCGAAGATTTATATGGAGAAATCGAGGCTTGGATCGTCATCTTGCTGCGCATTGCTGCTGGGATCAGCTGGGAGGACTGCGTCTGTCTCAACGCTTACACAATCGGGTTTGCGGGGCTGTTGTTGGCATGTGCTCTCTCTTCCCGAAGACTTGAAACTGGAATTTGGATCCAAGAGTGGTTGGAAAAACGCCTAAGTCGGGACGGGATTGAAGAAGGAAACTTTCCTGTCTTTCAAATTCTGGATGCGGTACGACTTATCAACCGCGAACGCAGAAATGGCCTAGATGTGGTCGCGCTATTCCAAACGGTGGATGACGGGGGTGGTAAGGGCAAGTTTGGCTCGTATTCCAGCCAGTTGATCTCGTCAATGTTGGTATACGGACGGTGTAGAAGTACGGGACAGTTGGCCTCATACCACGTCTCAACAGAGGGCTTGGCTGTGCCTAGATGAGCGAGAAAAAAAAAATCTATTTTTGTAAGCATTATTAAGAATCTATACCATAGATCTCATGGTATATTATTGATAAGCTGCACATTCTCTCTGATAATTCTCCTCATTAGCGCTATAACAACTTCTTTTCTCAGAATGCGCGCACATCACGAACAGTGTTGGTGGCCGAACCAGTCCGTTCTTTATTAGAGAATTTGCTATAGCGGCCATCTTTCCCATTCCCCCGTCGCAACTTCCACAGCTCGCATTTCTTCCAATTTGTCATATCCCAAGGCCGCCACGTCATAGACGCCTTACCAATCTACAATTGTATTATCATGACTCACTCCGGCTTTCTCCAACTTGCCGAATTTTGAATCGAACTTGCCAGTTGCGGTGCACGGGAACGCAATGTTGGGTATGATGTCGGACAGTACCCCAGACTGTCCCGAATATTCTCGAGCCTTGCCGCATTTGGTGCACGGGAGCGCCCAAGTGGGCAAATTCGAGGTCTAGAAAAAAAATTGGGATATGATGTAGGAAGATGACATTCAAGCTTTCCCTCTTTTGAACTACGAGAGAACGCCTGTGTCAGAACCAAACTTATTCCACCACTTACAAGCAAGTGCTCGCAGATGCTACGAGAGTATAAAACACTTCTAGAAATCTTGCCCTCATGGAACGAATGAAATGATAAGCGCATTATATCCCAATAAATATTACGTAGCTCTCAAGTTTTGTATTATTAGAGGAGTACCCTCTTGACTTCAACTCAAGTACACTCTCATCCATTACAAACCAATATAGTCGCAAATGTCTCTCAAAAAAGTCGGAGTGTATACTGACGATGCGCCCACGCTTCGCCCGGGTGTATACACGCCAGCTATCATCGCAAATGGATTTGTATTTACATCGGGCGTTCTAGGCGCTGATCCCATTACGAAGAAAATGATTCCTGGTACGGTCATTGATCGATTTGTACGTCGCCTTGACTTATACAGATTTTTTCCATCTCAGCTCACTTTTGCGCAGCATCAAATTATGAGAAATGTTGAGGCCATTCTCAAACAAGCCGGCTCCAGTTTAGAGAACGTAGTTGAGGTCACGATATTTTTGACAAACATCATCGACGCTGATCAATTGTCTTTGCCTTACAAAACTTACTGGGGAGACCTCAAGCCTGCGCGGACGTAAGTTTAAAAATAACTTCTCATGCTACAGAATTCTGAAAACTTTCTTTTTTTAGCTGCGTTGCTGTGAAAGAGCTGCCCTATGGTTCGGATATTGAGCTCAAGTGCATTGCGGTAGTTATAAACAGCTGATTGATTTCTGGTTGTGCTGCGGATATTGTTGGCACATCTTGCCAGAAACCATCACAGATAGGTCTAAGTATAACAGCAGATATTGTTAATAGTAATACGTTCATTACCGCTCTATGAACAATCTGAATTTTAATCCACTATTGGCATTTTCCACCCGTTCGCCCTTTCCCAAACATCCACAACCCGCTCACCATGTTCCGACGAATCTACTACATAATACCAACCGTATAAGGCTCCCGTAATACACGCATGATTCGGGTAGATGCGTACAGTTTGACCTACCTGCAGCGGTATGGGTTGCTGAGAAGCTCTATCGCCATGCCCATTGATGAGCCCCCATGACACAATGGAGTGTTCCTGGCTCACGCGCTTCACAATGAGTCGGCGATCGGGATTGGGAGTATCAGGGGAGTAGGCATCACGATCAATAATGCCCCACCCCTCATATGCTGCACAGGGTTCACGTCCCAAGCCCAACACTCCAACAGCAAGCAAGGCTTCAGGTTGTTGCCGCTCACCATCGTTGTAGACGCTGCAAACCTCTGCCATGACAGAGACCGCTATCTCATCCTCATACTCTCCAAAGTAAGTTCGTGATTTTGTAGACAGCTGTTGCACGTCCAGGACGGAATATACGCCAGCGTGAAGCTCAAGTCTGGTGAGAAACCCGCAGTGCCTCTCAGTCACGACGTTGCGCAAGGCCTGTTTCAGAGACTTGGCGCCCTCTGATAGGTTGCCCTCAGCCCCAACCAAATTCTCTACCGAAGTCACTTGCGGCGAAGCTCCGATACTAATGGTAATTTCCCTATCGCTTGAGAACAAACGCGCGTTTACATCGAGCGCATCAAGACACCCGCTAAGCTCGCCTTTGAGGTTGGCCATAGCTTGCTCAGCGGTTGAATCATTGTAGCTGAGACTACTGTGCGAATAAAGGCCAATGAAGCTGATTGTGCCCTGGTTATCAAGGTCCATCAGTTTGGAGACCAAGTCGTCCTTGTTGAGGCCAGAGGGAGGTAAACCCGCTCGGTGGTAGCCTGTATCGACCTTTAGGTAGACCCCGGCCGGAAAAGAGGCTTGCTCTGCAAAGCGAGCTACATGGCTCAGTTGGGATGCGTGATCGACCATGACAGAAATGGTACCTCTACCTAGCTGCCGGGCGATGGCTGCAAGGCGATCAACCTGCGATGGTGGCAGAGGAATGCCGTAAAGAATATTGACTGAGCGGCCACCTTCTATGTATTCGCGCAGCAGTGGCCGTAGAAACTCGATTTCGGCAACAGTCGAAGCTACGAGTCGAACCTCTTTCTTGGCTTCTCCAGCTTGCAGACGAACTCCTTCTAGAGTCTGTAGGTCTAAAATCAGTGTTGGGAGCTGGAAGTATTGAAAAAAATAATTTGTGTACCTTGTGTGTTTTGATATGCGCCCGAAAGTCTACACCTAAATACTCAGCGGCATCAAGGAGTGACTGGCAGTGTCGATACATTTTCGCCTTGTCGAGTATCAAGGACGGTTTCGGTAGCTGAGTGATATCTTTTCCGACATAGTGTTGTCGAAAATCACTGGCTGTCTGCAGCATTAGATTCGCTGGTTCCATTATGAGATGCGATCAATTTGTTGGTGGATGCGCTTGATTGTACTTGAAGCTGTTGTGTGTGCTGTCGTTCGCTTCTTATAGAGAGACTATACATGTACTGTATGGCTCTGCCGCTATCTACACTAGATGTGGGTCACAAAGCCACTAACTGAAAAGAGTGTGCGGGTGCGACATTTTGCAATGAGAGGGAACCTGGTATGTGGAACAATAAGCCTATTCCCAATGAAGTGTGCGGTTGCGACCAGTGGGGTGGTGTCAGTGGTAAGAAGAGATGCGTATAAGCCACTTGGTGCTTGGAAATCCATGCTTTCGGAGTGAGCACAGATCTTATATCTGTAGTCAATCCGCTCCTTCAAATCATGTAGTCGACAGAGTCTCAATTTGATCCAGATTCTGTCGAAGTCCGTCATATTTCACAACTTATTCATCATCATCATGACAACCCCATCGTCAAGCTGGCGACCAAAAGCCATCATATTCGACCTCCTTACCGCCCTGCTGGACTCTTGGGCCCTGTGGGACGCGTCTACCACTCCCACAAGCATAGAAGAGGCTCACATCTGGCGCAAAAGATACTTGGAACTGACTTTTGGCACCGGCGCCTACGTGCCGTATGAGCAGCTTGTTCACAAAGCCGCACAGGATGTTGGCTTGCCTGACTCAGCTCCCCGGACATTATTGGAAAATTGGGGCAAGCTCCAACCATGGCCTGAAGTTGCGCAAGTCTTGGAGCAACTAAGACTTCAGGGTTATAGACTCGGCGTAGTTACCAATTGTTCGCAACGTCTAGGAACTATGGCGGCGGACATAGTTGGGAATTTCGACGCAGTAGTTACCGCAGAGGAGAGTGGCTTTTATAAGCCTGCCAGACAAGCTTACCAGGCTATCTTAACAGCTATGGGAGTTCAGGCTCAAGACGTACTGTTTGTTGCGGGCAGTGCAGGAGACGTTGAAGGCGCAACAAATGCTGGCATGAAGGTTGTATGGCATAACAAGGTTGGACTACCTAAAAAGGGCCAATCTGTTCCACTTCGGGAGGCTACGAGCCTGGATGATGCTTTACAAGGCTTCATGTAAATATCTCTGGATATTATCAACGTGAAATACAGTTTCAACTAAGAAATAATGCAAACTCTGTTAATGTACTTCAGTTGAGTAACTTTTCTAGCCAGTGAATATGGGAAATATAAATGCTATTTGCTGAATCAAATGTGCTACTCGGTAGTGGAGTGCACAACAAACCTGATGGTTGGCAGTTAACATCATCATCGATTAGAATATCATAGACCGAACTATCACTTGAGAATAAGTTGTATAATATACCTATGCTAATACTCGATTCTTAATCGGTGTATCATGTTTGTTTAGCCCTAGCGCGTCCTACCCTGCAGCCGCCTTAACAACTTCAAAGAGTCTGGCCGTAGCATTGCCATATAATGCAATCATTTTTCAATCCCAGGCTAAATTTCCTTACATAAACTTCCAAGTACTTCCCTGGTCGAAGATTGAATATGCTCTCGGGGAAATGAATCCTTGCAAACCCAAACAACACGTGCATCATGTCGAACCAAAGCTGCGTCCACGCCGTCCCATTGCCGGCCAAAGGAAACTATCCCATCGTTTAGCCCAAAAGTCTTTATGCGAGCGTCCCAAGGACTAATACAGCCGGAAAGAAGTGGCTCAAGATTGAGATCTCGCACGAGCAGAATGAAGGTATCCACAGCCATGGCGCCATGGAGTCGATCAAAGTATATCAGATCACAACCTATCATAAGGGGGGTTTGGCAGAAGACGTAATCAAAGCAATGTTCGACATAGCTGCTGCCAGAATGGGACAACAAATACCAGCTTGGACAGCTGTAGGGATAGAGGAACTGGCATATGGGAGATTTTGAGATAACAGCCTTTGCAGCTATACCATAGAACATTGTTTACTATTGAATAAACCTTGCGCAAAACTTTATACAGTTACATCCTAAACAAGTTATTCAACAACAGAAAATTGTATATCTGCCTGTCATAAGACTACGCCCAGTGATTGAGCTCTCTAATGTCCCACCATTTAAATCAGGCTAGACAAGCTGTCTCAAGGGAACAGAGCTCGAATAACTCGACTTCCTTTTGCCTTAAGATGAGATAACCTCAGCACTCTGGCTTTGAAGATACTGTAAGCTGAATGGGTAATCAACATAACCTAGTGCCTCCTTGATCGTATAGAACGACTCGCGTTTGTACTCGTCAAATTCTAAGCTTTCCTTAATCCTATACACCAGATCTGGATTTGAAATAAAGTATCTCCCGTACATAACAACAATATCTTTGGAAAGATACTTATTAATAAGCTGCCTGGCATTGTCCAACTTGTACCCGCCAGCTACCAGAAGCGGTCTGTCCCAGAGATTATAAGCAAAATCCAACGTCTCGCCGTCTTCGCAGTCGCTAGCACCAGATATGCGCGACTCTACCAGGTGGAGATACGCGAGATTCAATTTGCTTGCTTTGTTGATGATGTCTGAGAATTGCGGAATCGGGTTTGCCATTTTCATTCCTTGAAATGGACTCCAGGGGCTAAGGCGAAGACCAACTCGTTCCGGTCCTATCGCAGCGACGACAGCTTTCAGGATTTCGTCTAGGAAGCGGGATCTATTCTCGATGCTCCCGCCATACTCATCATGACGCTGGTTGCTGTTATCCTGGATGAATTGATCAATCAGGTAGCCGTTTGCACCATGAACCTCTACACCGTCAAAGCCAGCAAGTATCGCATTCTGTGCAGCTGTTGCAAAATCTTGGACAGTTTTCTTGATCTCTTCGAGTGTCATAGTGCGTGGTACTGGCGCGGTTTCAGATATTGGAATAGAACTAGGGCCTACAATCTCAACCCCGTCCTTTTTAGACAGCTCTTCATCTGCAGCACGGCCCATGGCAAAGATCTGGCAGAATATGAAGCTTCCTTTGGCATGGACATTATCAGTGATTGATCGCCAGCCAGCAATTTGTTCTTCATTCCATATGCCAGGGGCATTGGCAAATCCACCGGAAGATTCATAAGAAATTAATGTGCCCTCACTGATTAGTAAGGTGCCTGGCACAGTAGAGCGTTGGCCGTAGTACTCGGTCATAAGTGGCAGAGGTACACGATCATCTGTTGCACGGAGGCGAGTCATCGGGGCCATCCCTATGCGATGCTTAATGACCACATTGCCAATCTTCAGTGGTTTGAAAAGTCGAGAGTTATTCATTGTCGAGAAGAAAAGTAGGCGAGGCTTGTTTAGCTGTGGTCTGCTTTGGAAGCAATGACTTTTCGAAGGGCAGCATCTGCCATTTTATAGTTTCCATTTGATGGGATAACTGGACTTCGGACATAAACAATCGCATACTATCTAATACTCTAAGTTGACAAGTTTCAATTCTTAACGAAGTCAGTGTATTTCCGAACGCAAGATGGAGACGCACACTAACGTACTTCCAAATCGGGTAGTAACGTTCTTCCCAAAGAGTGCAGTGGGGCTGGCGCCATGCTAGAAGGAACTATAGAACTTCGTGATTTATAAGCCACGCGCTTGATATGTCTTCCAATCTCCAGTTCCGAATCTAACCAGCAAGTCTGCACAGTCTCTTGCGGTAGCCGGAGAAGCAGAGCGCAGTTGATGTGTCTTACTATTGATCCTTTTACGACCAAAAACAGAACGTGGCGACCCATAATTGATAGCTGCTGCACACTATGGTTGCTCGGCCGCTTAACCCAGATGGTAGGCAATGCAAATCCGATTCGTCTCGTATTAACTAAGCTCTAAACAACTATCAGCCAATGAATTCAAATTCGTTCCAATCAAAGGCCCTTGTAGCAAACAAGATCGTGTCGCGATTCGCTCGGCCAAGTCACATGCAGTTAAGCATGCTCTCAAGGCGAAGCGGTTACTCCAACAAGAATCAAGATGCAACTTTCGAGTAATACTTTTGAACGAGGAGCGTAATACGCTGATTAATAAATCGCCTTCCGTGAAGCCTCCAGCTTTAATCCCGTCCTTATCTGCGAGCGCGATTGATCCGTTTGGTGTGCTTCCTGTGGACAACTCGCGACTGCAAATGCTACTGGATGATGGTAAGAAATTATCCACCACGAGTGACGTGAGCTTTTTTTTTGACTTTCAATGACATAGGTAGAGCTAGGAAAGCTTCTGAACCAGTCTTTAGTATTGCAAAGGAACTTGCATTTCAAAATTTCCACACAGTTTTCCGTACAGGCCTGACTGACCCTGCTCTTGCAAATGCTGTTATGCTGTCGCTATCGTTTGCAGTAACGGAGGGAGACTTGGACATCGAATGCCTCAAATACAAGGTTTATGCTATCAGTTATATTCGGGATAAAGTGGCCTTCGCCAAAGGGGTCGTGTCAGAGTCCACAATTGGAGCCATTCTCTTACTAGTGGGTGTAGAGGTAGGCACATATCCCGAATTTGGCTTGCAGGAATACTAATTTCTCTTTCCCAAGGCGCAATTGGGAATGACTTCTCAAGTACAACTTCATATGGAAGCAGTGAAACATTTACTCGAAATTTCTCGCAGCCAGGGAGTCTATCTCACGACTGGCATTAAGCGTGCAATATTCTGGTGAATCGCATACAGTGGAAAGAAGTGGAAACATGTCTAACAATAGCACAGGCAAGATTTGAATGCATCAATTCTGTCAGATTCAGATCGAATTGTTGACCACACTACCTTCTCAGAATTACTTTGGCAACGCGACTCATTCACACCGAAATTCTATCAGCTTCCTTCAGGCTTTCAGAAAATATCACATTTCTTAAGTGATAGTTTCATAGAAGTGCTTGAAGATCTGCATGCATTGCAATGTATACGCAACTGTTCGAGCTATAAGAAGGGCGACCCTTTTATCATGGCTTACATAAACAACCATACGGCCTCAATTCAGTCAAGGCTTACGAGTTTGGTAATAACTTGTCCCATACTCAAGTGCTGCTACATCGCAGCATATATATGTTCTATTATGTTATGTTGTCATGTTTGGTGCACTTTGGCTATTCCAGTAAGTTACTTTGTGTAGGCATACCATGGTTAAATTGTACTAATACGTATTGTGAAGTCTTATTTATCCTCACAGCTTCTTGATCAACTTCAAAGCCTTGAAAAAGATACCATTTGGGATGAATATCCCGATATGCTTCTATGGCTCCAGTACATTGGCGGCACGTTCGCTTCTCCTGGACTTATTCGATCCAAGTATATCAAGCTGATTCGGACAAATATAGCCGAAAGATCTTCCATAGGTTGTAACGCCCGCCTAGAGATATTTGAGATTTTGAAAAGGTTCATTTGGTCGGACCTTGCTTTCATTTCGCAGGCATCGAAATTTTGGGAAGAGATAGACAGCCTATAGAATAAAGCTAGTTCGTCCTATTTTTGTAATATATTATTTCTATCATTAGTCTAATATCTTACTAAGCAAGCTTTCAATTGCAGGTAGACTTGTTCAAAACCTCTAATGTAATACTAGAACGAGTTTGTGTAAAGTCGCAGCTATGTAAATTAAACTTACATAAAAACAATTTTTCAGATTCTCGTTAAGACTCTTTTCGTCCAAACTTTTGGCACCATGCTTTAAACTTCCACTTCTCAATCATCCCTCTATTCCCTCGGTTAGTAATATACTCGTTCATAGTGTCAGTCCAGCCATCAGCCCATATTTCTTTAGTATACAGAATACTATTAGCCATACAAACACTCTGAAACATATACAGTCCGCCAAGATGGCCCGATAGTACAAGTTTGGAACAGTTCAACCTCCATCTAACAGTCTCCTTTGACCATGCTTGACATTTGGACTCCAAGGTGTGGAAATGAAAAGGAGACAATGCCGAGAGCAGCCGCGCTCTTATAAGCCAGCACATGACATAGTTTGCTTCTAAAACAGGCCATGACTGGTAATTTCTCGGACTTAAGTAGTTATCGTTGCCTAAGCCAATTGGATTAATGGCTGAAGCCTCTTTGCTGATATCTCCATCCTCATGAAACACCCTTAGTTCTCTACTTGTATCTAGCCGGGTGTCCAAAATGGCAAGAGCATTTACTAGGCGATTTATTGTGCTTTGGAGTGTAAACTGTGAATAAGGCTGTGATGATAGAACCAGATCAGTGGTTTCCTTGAATAAAGCTGGCAACTTTACAATATGTGACCAGACATCAAGCCCGCAGTTAGCTAAGGCCGGAGATGAAAATGAATATTGGGCGATCGATGTATTCAAAGTCTTCAGCCATCTGTCTTCCATTAATAAGCATGCAGTATTATCCATAAGCCTGGACACTAAGTTTTAGAGCCCTTGGGTTTATAGCAATATTTGGCCAAACATTTTTGTAAGAAGGGAAGAGGAGCGTTGAGGATAGATTTAAGTAAATAGATTTAGGTTTGAGAACTTTATACTAGAGAATTACAAGGATTTCCTATCCGCCGACAGCTCTTATGCACATGTTGGCTGGGGCTTCACCACAATTAGCTTGAATCCTTGTGGAGCTTGTTATTAGCCGTAACCGATTTTAAGAAGCTGCCCAATATGAGGAAAATCATGTCTATTGGTGGCTTAGCATACTCAACAGAAGAAGTATCTTACAATTATCCGATAAGCCATCATTATGAAGAAAAGCTCTTTATCGCGATTCTTATTTATCTGCCAGGGATAAAAGCATCCATGGCATCTGGTATCAGCGTCGCGGGACTGTGCAAAAGGCTTAGGATCATTACTATCATTCAGTTCTTCAGGTTCCAAGTAAAGGCTCAGCATTTAAGCCGCCTACTAACACACAAGGTAAATAGCATGTTTGAAACATATACTATTACTATTACAAGCAGGGAAAAATATATATGAATATTATATGGATATATGGACTCATTTGACTAGAAGTACAATCTACTAGGAAGAATCTCTGCAGCCAAGCCTATCTTTTAGTGCCGGACGCCGCAATCTCACCAATACAAGCATTTTCTACTCAATATGAAGTTGTAAAGATGCTGATCGAGTTTGACGGCAACGACAGCTTGATCAACAATGCTACGAGAAAACATATCCCCATTCCTGCAGCGTCAGAAGAAAACAAAAGCAAAAGGATTATATAATGAACTTAGAGAAAGGAGTCGATAATACCTGACAGTGCGTTCAGTAGACAGACAGAATGTCATGTAATCAATTAGAGTGATGTAGAAAGCAAAGAAGTAACAGTGTAAGCCAACATTAGAAAGGGTTGCCGTGAGAATACTATTGAGATAACCCTGTACCCTCGAGGGCAATTGCTTCAGAAAGCTCAACATATGGAACAAAAATATTTCTAGGGTCATTGTACGTAAACAGAATCCCAAGCTCATTCTGTTGCAGCGCTTGAGAAACTAACATCGAGTCCAAATACGCTCGCGCCTCTACAATCGTTGCATTTGAATTCCATCGAGTCGCCCAAGCATAATGGTTGTCAAATTTCAGGCCTGAGCAAGTTCAGCAAACTTACAGCCCACATATATGTGGCTGCATACATTCAGCCACAATGAGGATAGGAAATAGAACTAACCGTTCTTGCAGTAACCCAAAACTTCTAGCTCCTGCAGACTCCATTCTTCGTTTCCTCCACCGATGACATTGGTAAGAGTGAGTATTAATGGTCTCTCTTTAGAGCCTGTGGCATCAATTCGGGCGAAGGTGGCTTCGAGAATAGTTCGATTGGTATATTGACCCGCAGCAGGATGGGTTCCCTCAATGGTCCAGTTTACATTTGGTGAGACGTGAGAGAAGAATGATGAGTATGAAGAGTTAGTGCCTGTCAGGTGAGAGAAAATGGCCGTGATCTGTTCTTTTGATGGATATGGCGAAGCATTATTCAGCGTCGCGAATACAAATAAACAGGGCAGAGAGTGTTTCCAATGCATGTTGATTGGGTGAAATAAAGTAGGGGAGAGGTCGATTGGCGTAAAGTGTAATGGAATGATGTATAGAAAGTGTTCTGAAACATTACTTAGAAAGAAACTTTTTACCAGGTCTTATACCTCAATCAAAATTGATCCACTGCTAGGTGCGAGGCACGCCCCCAACTGAGTATGATCCCAGAGCATGCGACATGCAAGCTAGAGGCCGACTCAAAGCCGATCACCGTGTCGTTATTATTATGCCAAGCATCTCGAAATGCCGCTTCCGATGTTTGAATAAGATCGAACCAACCGGGAATCGCCTATTTGGTATTTATCTACCTTAAAATATCGCCAAAATTGGCCCTTTAGCAGTCTCAAATTATTGATCATGCCTATTCTGGAAACTGTTTTCGAAGTGACGCCTCTAGGTCAGCCCAGATCGCCTCGAAAGAGCTGCCTTATTAGGTTTTGCTTGCTCTATGGAGTCTCCCAAAAGGTTATCCAAGCTGCTCGAATGAATTTCCATTTTCGGATTAATGTCCTCCAACCCTCCTTTTCCATTATAGCCAACCTGAGAATAACATTCAATGAATTTTTGTATATTTGCAGTCTAATAATTCAAGTAGATCCGCTATGATCTTCAATAAACCAAGCCTCGTTTCCAATTGCATTTCAGTATCGTCAAGCAATTATAGCGAAACATTCGAACCACGAAGCCCAACATGGTCAACTATCGAGGAGCCGTCGCTATCACATCGATTATATATACGCAGTTATCCTTCCACAAACAGTCTACGCTCTTGCTCGCAAATATTTTGCTACCCGCTTTCCATGGTTAGCCCTCAGTCTATTCGTAATCCTGCGCATTATCGGAAATGCTTTTCAGCTGGCTTTGGAAGATACGAAGAGCGGTGGCGGCGATAAGAGCCTTGTGATGGGCGTAGCCATCTGTAACACAATCGGATTGGGTCCATTGCTGCTCGCTTCGACGCGTCTTCTAACGCAGCATAATGCCTTCATCCATGCGAAAGCTAACTCAAATCAAATGGAGCGTGCGTTATTTACATTTGAGTTGTGTATAATAGTATCGACAATCATCACGCTCGTGGGAGGAGTTCAGTCTTTCAAGCCTGCAAACCTCTCTGGGGGTAGCTTGGATGCTACAGCTGCGCTCAAAGCGGGAATTTGCCTGTATGTCGCGACCTTTGTCTGTATAGCTAGTGCAGCTGTGCTCCTCTGTGGTCAATATAAGCAGGCTCCGCAATTGAACACTCGTCAAACCGGCCTGAGCATCACTTTAGCAATGATGCTGCTGTCTATGTTGTTGTTGGCTGTTCGCGTTGCGTATTCTTTGCTTTCAATTTTTGACAAGGTTGAAAATTTTTCTCCTCTCGGGAACGGAAACGAGACAATTCAGCTCTGTTTACAAGCTATCCCCGAATGGTTTATTGCCGGCCTTTATACTTTCATCGCCTTATATTTGCGGAACGAGGCACCTCCTGCTCGAGAGAATGTTGGAAATATCAAGGCAGGGAAACTTAGGAAAATTCTTCGTTATACACCATTTGTTCATTGGTTCATTAGATAAATTGGGATTATGTTAATTCGATACTGAACTTGTCCGCTCTTGCGCCGCTCCTATCCATGTCCACTGTCTATGTTTCCCGCTTGTATGCAATGATAATGTAAGTCTTACATTATACCTATCAGCCTTATTAAGACACATCCGATACTTGACTTCGCTTCCCCTCGTTATTTATTACTAAGTCTTACGTACCAGGTTCTATTTCCACTTACAATCTTGCTAATATAGTAATTAAGGGATATGCTTGTCTTTTTCCACTTTTCTCGAGCAAGCTGTGAACGCCATGAGCGAAGATCACTTCTCCAAGTAGCTGTGCTTCGATGTTCTCCCTTCTATTTCACAAAGAGATGACATATCGAAACATTCGGAATTGTCAGATCGATTTGTAATATTAATATGTCAAAATGATTTGTCGTTATGAATGATAGTAACCTTATGATCTCTTAAAAAGTTTCTTTTGAAATTTATCTATCCTATAACTGGAGCATCTCTTGTTCTGGCTTTTACCACATAGAGTTATAGCTTTAATATTTTACCCGCAGCCCATTTCCGCCATGGAATTTACTTTACAATACTACTAGAGTATCTTTTAAATATATAAAGCGCATAGCTATTGCTGTTAGTCATATATGTTGGCTTTACAAGTAGTGTTTCAATAGCTATTGCTGTTAGTCCTGTATATTAACTCTACAAGTACTGTTTTACTAATGCAGAAGCACTTTGCGACAATTGCCCCGCGTTTATCTAGCCAAAAAACTCTTAACCCTTTACTTACCTTTGGAACAAGATACTCTCAATGATTTTCTATTTCTAAGCATTTATAGTTACTAATCCTAAGATTAGGTTGTGACAAAACTACCGCTTAAATAAGGGTTTCAATTAGTCTCAAGCACTCAGTAGCTGACCTATATATGATGGTAAGAACAAAAACTGCTCACGACCCAAGATTAAGAAATCAGGCTATTTCGGATGATGAAGACAACTGATAATGGATTATATCAAAGCTATTTCATACCTCAGAGGCCCAGTTATGGATATCAATCACCGCTTCTGCAAATGCCACAGGATTTTCCAACGGAAAGGCATGGCCCACATTAAATTCTCTCCTCTCATGACGACCTGAAAACATCTCATTGTGGTGTTCGGTACCTCCAGGCTTTAATGGATCCTGAGTGCCGTCTAAAGTGATTGTAGGAACGCTAATTTTGGGTCTTGCGGCGAGCTTGTCTTCGAAATGCTGCAACGATGGGTCTCCTTTAACAGTGCCGAGAGCATATCGATAGGTGTGTATGACCACATCGACAAAATCAGGATTGTCAAATGATGATTTGGTTTGGCTAAACGCCTGGTCGATTGAAGGCCATGAGGGAGACCATTCTCGCCAGAGTCTATAGCACAAGTCATGTCGGAATGTTGACAAGCATTGCTTGCCCCGTTCATGTTGAAAAAGATGCTGATACCACATGGTGCGCTCCAAATCAGGATGGTTGGGTTCCTGCTGTTCTCCCGGATTGACGATATCGTATCCAGCATATGACACGAGGCCGGTGACTCGGGATGGCCAGAGAAGTGCCGCAGCACAAGATGCCAAACCACCCCAGTCAAATCCAGCCACAATCGCTGTTTCAATCCCATTTGCGTCCAACAAGGCAATCAAATCTGATGCTAACGCAGACTGCTGGCCAGATCTGATCGTTGACGCTGAATGGAATTGAGTCTTGCCAAATCCACGGAGATAAGGAACGAAGATTCTTGCTCCCGCTGCAACAAGCCTGGGAACAACCTCATCATACGCGTGAATGTCATATGGAAAACCATGTGACAGAACAACTGGCCAGCCTTGGGGAGAACCATGCTCATAAAATGCTAGGTCGAGGCTGGGAGTACGGACTGTTCTGAGGGTCATCTTGCAAAGAAACTTGGCGGCCGCACGAATAGGTGTATTTCTTTTCACTGGTTTGCTTGAGATGGGGACTGTCTTCGTATATCTGATCCTGAGACAGGCTATGCACTCCAAATTGATGTATTCTAAAATTTAACAGCAGTCAGCACAAAATGATGAAATGAGCGTGAATTACGACATTGGCTATTCTGCATACTATTCAACCTCAGGTGCTTGCTTAGCCTAGGTAGGCAACAACCACCAACTAACAACCCCGCTCATTACTAATTCAAGTCGGGTAAATATTTCTCTCCCCGCCTTCTTAAGCTTTAACTTGCTATCTTACAAATATCATATCTTATGTTCATTGTACCTATCTTGTACCGTTACCCTCGAGAACTTCAATGCGTAACTGCCGATGTCTCTTCGTCAGGTCTTACCGCGGTATTAGACTGCATGGCCGGTTCGAATACATTATGTAAAAAGGAAGATTGTCTTGATGTAGCTGCATAGGGCCATAAATTCCACGGTTCTAGGGCTTTGAATTGCATGGGGATGGCATCGACTGCAGCTGTGGATATATCTGGAAAGACAGAAATGGTCGTGGGAAGATGTGGGAAAGCGGCTGTGTTGGCTGCGCCTAGGGCTTCGTCCCAGCAATCAACTAAAGAGACTTGCAAATTCAACCTCTTCATCAAATCACAAAAACCATGAATTATCTTGCTGCTTGCAGAATAAACACAGCCTCTGTTGTATGCCTCGTCTGCGCTGTCAGGCGAGCTGCCTGTTAGCGAAGCCATGGCCGAAATATGGTCAGCGCATTGCGTGAAAAGGTCGAGTTGTTTATTAAAATTGCAATGCAATCTCCCGGAAACCCGGAGCCGAAGCAAATTGTTTTCGATGATATTCTTGCAGTGACTGACAATATCCAATATTATTGGCTGGATTGGCGCAACATAGTTTTTGTCTTGCCATTTCATTGTTGTACATTCTACAAATTTGGCCAAAAGGCCTTGCAGCTTGTCGGGATATCGACTGCCAAAATGGTCCAGGAATTTGAAGAAATGGGAGTCCCGCTGGTGATTTGGTGTTGTCAGCAAGCTGTTGACAACAACGTTTCCCATCTGAGTAACTTCGTGCCTGCCGATTTCTACATCTGACTGCGATTGGCCGGCTAGGATCCTTGCCTGGAACAGAGACATATAGCCTAGTCCAAAGCCGAATATCTTGGATATTACTGTGTGAAAACGGAGCTCCAGGAGTGAGCATATGGCGATGATTTCATTTTGTTCATCGTGGTCTCCGAATGCGGATTGCTCGGACAACAATTGGTAGGCCAAATCTATCTCTGCGAGGCATTTTTTTTCGCCTGCGTCAACTGCAATGAAGAGTCGACTGGGACTCATCCAATTTTGCTTCATTTCCGCCATAGCTTCGACTAGCATGTAAGTCGCCGTGGTCCACTTTATATGGAAAACTATCATCGGTGTGCAAGATGCAGTCTTCAATAACATCTGATATGAATAAATATGAGGCTGCATTCTTTGCAATACATGCTGGAAATCATTAAGCGACTTTGATAGAGGGTCCCCCAAGAGAAACTCTTCAGCGATGAGTTGAAGCCCTTGCATAGACAGAATGAATTCCTGCTTCATTTCTCGGCTAATGATTGGGTTCGTGCATGCGGACGGGCGGCTCCCACTTTCGGCCATGATTCCGAGTCGTTGTGCTACAACATACGCAAGGTTGATGTATAGGTCTCCTTTTATGGAATGGTGAGCAACTCTTTGTGAGGTGGCTAATGCTGTTGGATTGAATGCCTCCAAAAAGCGACACACGACAATTGAATCAATGTGTGTCGGTGGGCAAAAAATGAATTCTTGACCATACGATGAAACGAGCTGCTGTAGCTTCTCTCTCAGGAGTCCGTTTTGAGAATACATATCCGATGCTGTACACGCAGTAAGACAAAGCACCCCAAAAAGTAGTCTTGTGGCGCTATTGTTCGCATTGGGGTCACTTGACAGTAAGCGTTCCCTTAAGATGACCAGACTTGGAGTTCCTAGTATAAAGAATCTTTGCCAGACAAGCCTATCTACAGAGTCAGTCGCTTTGAGAAGCCAATGGATGATTTAATTGAACTCACAGATTATCAAGCGACATGGCTAGCTCACGACTGACAATATCTGTCAATGGAGTGTCATAGGCTGTTCTCAGCATGATTCCAGCACCAAAGGAAGCGTCTTTGGCTAAAACCAAGGCAACAAAGGCTTTGATGCAGGTCATGGAATAGTAAAGGTCGTCTTCGTTAGACAGAGTTCCTGTATGTTCGCATAGGCCCTCTATCAAACTGATATTCATGGCACCGGAGAACAAAAATGGCCGGATCGAGTTCGAGAGCTCGGATCTCTCTTCATCTTGTATGAGTGAGCTGGCAGACCCCGCAGGTCTACTCAACATCGGTCGAATAACACTTTTCGCTGCTGGGCGTCCCAGGTGAGTTTGCTCGATAAAGCACTCTAAATCTAAATTTCGACATCGTTCGCAGCTTGTAGAAATAGGCTGCGGACTGCACAGTGGCCCTAAATCCGCACGCGATGGCAGGATGCATTTTATTTTTCGCGCCCTGCAGCCACGGCAAATCAGACGTGCATATCTGCCTCGCGGTCCTCGTTCAATCTTCTGCTTTTGCATCTTGATGCTCCATACCGGGGCCAATTTGTGGATGGATCAAGCGATGAGATTATCGCAGGTTGCAAGGAAAGATGGAAGGGGGTGTTAATGGGAATCCTACTCCAGTACTACGTAATAGCTTTGAGTTGTTTGAAACAGAATAAGCCAGACGATCCCTGACATTGGCCGAAACGAAAATGAAACCTTACACAATTCCTAGTCTGTTCTGCGCATTAGTCAGCAAAAGCAGCAGTTAAGGGGTAGTGGAATGACGTGGCGGTGGAAGTATTCACGAAAACCTAGAGACGTAATCTTTTACATCCAGGTATCTTGAAATGAGTTCTAAGAAATAGATAGAGTAGCCTTCGAGGTGGCTTGTTACAATCAAAGGGATACGGTAATCCATCTTGTGCATCGTTAATAAACACCCCTATTGGATTCGTTACCGCTATCCTGCTCGCCCATTCTAGTCTCTGATGCTATGTTGGGCTGCGTTGAGAGTTTCGCAAAGACTGCAATTTTGGCAATCTACCTTCCGTCATTGCGGTGAAGTACTCTCGGGCTCAGTTAGCGCATGCCTTCTTAATGCTCTAAGGAAAAGACTTGGACGCTCGTCAAATAAGATATCTGGACAGCCGATGTATCGAACCCAATTCACTACTACTAAGGCGCTTGAAAGCTTTCATAAAGAGGCGTTCTAGCATGCCAGGCTTTGAATATCGTTCTTAATTCAGATGCCTAGAACACCGGTCGTTGCTCGATATGACAGATCTTGCGATTCGGCTGTGAATCATGTTCCGTATTTAAATTTTGGGGATCTCTTCCAGCCGTTGTTGAATTGTCCAAGTCAAGCACACAGCTTCTCTCGGAAGGATCTAAGATAGTGTGAGGACCCCAACCCCTCTCTATGTTTGCAGCTGGCGCTCAATCCCGCCGCCCACTCTTTGATCCGAGAGAACTGGCAGCATCGCTCGGTGACATGAAGGAATGGTGTGGAGGCGACGCCATGGGAGTGTGCTAGAGCTTGAATGTGCAATTCGTATTATAGTAGACCTGATCAACGACCTTCTCTACAAAAATGCGTCTCTCAGCAATTATTTAAGTAAATTGCTAAATGCTACAGCTGAGCTTAATATATATGCTTGTCGCGTTCAATACAGGGTCAGGGAAACCTTTATTTAGGTACTCAAAGCTGCACTGTGTACCTATGGAGTCGGCATGCCGAAGCCTCTTCCGCACCGCGAACGCGCAACTGTTCAGTGGTGAATGCCGATTCGTAACACCCGATGCTAGTATGCACTAAGTCAGCCTATCCCCTAACCGACCACCCCCCCTAACCGACCGCTTTTTCCTCCTACCTTCAACATTAACACCACATTTTCAAATCGCGTTTTTTCGCGCAGCTTTTTTTTTTATTGCATACCAGCTTGTTATTTTATTAAATAATGCCTTCTTATTTAGAAGAAAATATTCTTATGGCAGTAAAGGATATAGAAAATGGTGTTTCTTAAAGGAAAGCTGCAAAGTAATGGGGAATTTTAAAGACTATGCTTTATGACTGTATAAAAGGCAGTGTTAATTAAAATGAAGTAAATGAGCATAATTAACGCCTTTCTTAGCAGTAGGAAACCTATCTTATTTAATGGATCCTAGCCTAAGGGGCCCTAGGTCTTATACCTATATATTAGTAGGTTAAAGAATTTGCTTAAAGAGTTATTAAAGTTAGTAGTAATAATTAACTACTTGGAAAAGCGTAAATAGAAGGCTTCCTTTAAAGAAATTCTAAAGTTAGGACTGTTAAAGGTAAGCTATTAAATTCCTACTGTTTAAATGGAGTTATAATTAAAATAATTAAGGATTTTTTTTAGTTTTTTTATATCCTAATTATTAAAGAGATATTATCTAACTAGCGTTATAATATGGATAAGACTGGGCTTTTAGAGGGCTATGGTAGTAATGGGCTAGTGCTTGGTAATGCTAATAATAATATTGTAATAAAGAAGCAACCTAGTTTGCAATATTAGATTATAATTGCTAAGTGTATTTTAGTAATAGGCTGGGCCCTTATGCTATTAGTTATTTTTAAGGGCTTAAGTGTGTAGAATTAGTGGTTTCTATTAGAAGTTGATTTTCTTGCTAATTGGGCGTTTAAGGCATTAGAGAAAGGGTGGATAAGTAATGCTATTGCCCTTAAATAGCTATAAAAGATCTTTATTCCTTAAATAAAGCTAAAAAAGCTATTAAAGTGACTTCTTATTATTAATGGCTATAGAAGCTATTATATAAACAATTTCCTTTATAAATGCTATAAAAATAATATTTATTTATTATTTTTACTGCTATATATCTTTTATATTCTTTAATCTTTTAATATATTAATTTTTTTACTAATTAAAGCATACTATTATTAAACCCTTGCTAACTACCTTAACCTTAAAGATTTTACACTATATGGCAAGATAGTCTTCCTTTATTATTATTATAAAGCTAGGAAGCTTAGTTTAATTAAAAGGAACATTAGGGCTAGCTGGTTAGGATTAGGTCTATAGCCGGTTAATATAGCTAGGCTATTAATAAGCAAATTTATTCTTTTTAAATAGGAAGATAGGAAAATAACGCCTAGAATGCTATTACTAGTAAGAATAAAGAGGTATTTAAATTCTATTATTTTTAATACTCCTAGATGATTACAATAAGTCCGCATAGTTATTAATTTAATTAGTGTTGCTAATTTAACCGCCCGGCTGTTATTCTGGAAGATTGGAAGTCATTTAGACTGTTAAAACACAAAGCTAGCAGCAGCCGAAGCTAAGATTTAAATTCTACAGCATTAAGTTAATTATCTTAGGCTAAAAAAGAAATAGAAGGTTGATGAAAATCCAAATAGTCGGTTCATTAGGATTAATGAGATAATAAATATAAGGAATTGACTAGAAAAGCAGCTATAGCCTTAAAGAATATTAAATTTAATAGCTTTAATTGAATTTCAAGACCTCTGCCACTCTTGGCAGCTAGAATAAAAGAAACGATAGGAAAAAATATTATTACGATGTTGTTGTGTTATTTTTCTCCCTTCTTCTTGATCCAGATTTTTGCAGATATAGGTGGTCGGTTAGGGGGGGTGGTCGGTTAGGGGATAGGCTGACTTATAGCAACATTTAGAGCGCCGAGTTGTTTCACCACCGAGGTGCAAGCGCAAATAACGCAAATTTTTCGCGACGGATCCCGCCCCTTTTCCCCTTCAAGGGTTATTTGCGCAGGCTCGCATCTGCATCCGCTATGCTTACTCTCATGATAATCGGAGCTTATTCTAGAGACGCTTTGCGCGTGGATGCAGACCAGATCAAGCCCATTTCGATAGCTTTGTTCATCGTAGTATTCATTCGTTATCTTGCCATCAGCCTTACCACAAATAGCAATCAGGCTAAGAGATCGTTGTAGATAAGATCACTTGTTTTGACCAAGATCGAATAAACATCGAGCGAATATCGAACAGGCATCAATGTTTAGAGCGTTTAAAAGGGTGGGATAATTCACGAACCATGGCGGTGGATTAAGTTGCTATAACAGCCTCTGCTATATATTCAAACATCGATTCGCAACAAATCTGGAAAGCTTGTAGTAACAGGCACCTACTATCCTCGTATTTGTTACTTCATTAAGCAAGTGAACAGCCATCTTAAATGTTGCTAGTCCTCCCCTACCTCTCCCGATACCTTAAAAGAGTCTGCCTTTGTAAACGCAGTACTCTCACCTCTTTTCAAATAATTATCATCTGATACTCCGTTGATCATATCATGACGCACTCTAGAGCAACAGTAGAGACAGAGAGTTTTGAGGGTGAGGATCCTAGCGTTGTGTAGCTGTGAAGGCTTTGAAGCCGAGGTGCGCCTCGAGGCCCTTTTAACACATTTTCGCGCATCATGATTATTGAGTGCTGATTTTATAGGTACAATACCCACAGCATCTAGATATAACCGATTGCGCAGGGGTTGCTATATTTACTTAGACTCCAACTATCTTCGCGTCTCTGTACCTGAGGGCTATTTAATTAGGTTCCATCAGATGAATGCTAACAAACATGATTGCGCGCATTTAGATGAGGCTTACGACAAGTCCTAAGAGTGTCATCCTAAATCCCATCCCATTAGCGGCGGCTTAAGGGGCTTTGGTAAATTGGAGCCGATTGACGGAGCTAGCTGTTTTTGCTTCTGTGGTTGATCTTTATTGCGCGAACTTGCGCGCTGTCATCCTTGCCAAAAGGATGCTCGAGAGGTTGTACTGCTCGTGAATTGCGCTCAAGCTGCGGAAATTTCTCGATCACAAGGTTTAAATTGATTAATATAATGCCGGGTATTCTTCAAGTGGTTTTATATAGGGAGTAATTAGAAACTGGGTGGTCCGCGAAATCCATGTGTTTGCATCGAGGCGAAGTCCGCCGGCTGCGAGTTCTTCACGGAGGGCGCCCAGCATGGCCAAATGCGCGAGCTCACAGCAACGTCCTCCATGATCCACGCAGGCCTTGAAGTTTAAAAGCCTGGGAACCCTCCAGCTTTTGATCAAGATGTATGTAAGAAACCAAGCGCAGAATTCTGTTTTACGTCTGTATATGTCGAGCCAACTAGCAGCATGCATCTCTCGAAGTTTATGCTCCTTCATGGAGTTCCGCTCGTTTTCGCCAAATGCAAATGTGTATGCCATTCTAGCTCTAGAATGTGTGAGATGCTGTGAATGAAAGAAGCCACGCTGACTTTACTGTTGCAGACACCGACCGATGACTGCTGGCCATCGACATCCGAGTGGGAGAGTCTCAACAGCACTGTTCAGGGACAATTAATCGCCAATGTGCCGCTCGCCAAACCTTGTTACGGGGGCTTTAGCAATAATTTCACGCAGTGTCAAGAAATCAGCAAGCTCTATCTGGATGCTTCATTTCGTGAAGCATCTCCAATCGGATATATGTACCCCGTCCTAGACACATGTGTCCCTATAAACGGCTCGGTAGCCGGCAATCCAGTGTGCGACTTGGGTAGCGCATCTGTATACAGTATCAACGCATCTGGAGCAGCTGATGTGGCAGCTGGTGTCAAATTTGCAAGAGATAACAACGTGCGCCTCGTTGTTAAAAACACTGGTCATGATATCAGAGCACGGCAAGTGATCATCCTCGCCTTTGAATGGATTGGTGGGACTGACAGTTTTTGTCGAATAGATCCCAGGGATATGGCAGTCTATCCATTTGGACAAAGTATATCAGGCCCGAGCTCCAATTTCAAGAAAACTATTCGCCCTCCGACAGTTCATGTCAGTCAACATGGAACGGAAGCGCGGTCGTAGTAGGTGCTGGATATATATGGGATGAGGTATACGCCTTTGCGGCTAGACATGACCATATTGCTGTCGGCGGCGGGGACAGGGTAGGCATTATATTTTCTCGGGATTAAATAAAAGCTAATCATGATCTTCTAGACTGTCGGTGCTGTTGGAGGTTACCTCCAGGGAGGTGGACACGGTCCCGCCAGCCATGACTTCGGACTAGCAGCAGACCAGGTTCTCGAGTTTCAGGTTGTGCTTGCTACTGGTGATATTATCACTGCCAACGCTTGCCAGAACGTGGATCTCTTCTCTGCTCTCCGAGGTGGTGGCGGCGGCACCTTTGGTATAGTACTGGAGGCGACTTTGAAGGTATACCCCACGCAGCCCGTGTTGAAGCATTCGTTGAGTGTTACGGCGCTGAGCACTGACATCTCCGCACTTCTCAATACTTCTGTGACAATTCTGTCCAAGTATCCTACCCTCTCGGACGCTGGATTTTCAGGTTTTGGACAACTGCAAAGAATACTAGGTGCAAACCCTACTTACAGTCATAGTTTTGGGAAGCTTTTGACAATAGACGGCTCCTCTTCTAACTCGTCTTCTGAGATAGAAGGAGCGGTAAATCTCATGAATGAGGAGATCCTAGAATCCCTTTCATCTCTCAATGGGACAAGATTTTCTGTGGTATCGACGTTTCAAAAGTACGATACGTTTCAAGACTACTTCAACAGTGGGAGCCACAATTCGGAAGCATCGAATTACCCTAGTCCCATCATAGTGTCGCGTTTCTTTGACAAGAATTCTCTTATCAACAATCAACAAAATCTCACGGCTATGCTCGAAGCAATTTTCCCTCAAATTGCGTCCCCAGTTCAGGCCATAGCGTCTTTGTTGGAGCTCTGTCTTGTTGGCGGTGGGGAAGTGCTCAATCCCCAGCCACATACTACTATACATCCCGGGTGGCGAAAGACATATGTGTTGGCTGAGAATTTCGATGCGCCTCCTACTGACAGTGGGCTGCAAGGAATCCGGCAAGTCAGGGATTACGCGACCTCGAAGAAACTTAAGGCAATGAAGGATGCTGCTCCCGTACTTGGCACATATCTAAATGAGGCTGATCCTAATGACCCAGACTGGAGAGAAGAATTTTATGGGAACCAATACAGTTGGCTTAAATCAGTCAAACAAAAGTATGATCCTGATGACGTGTTTTGGTGCTACCGTTGTGTTGGTTATGAGGGATGGGAGGAAATCACAGGCCCAGGGCTATATGGACCGCTGTGTCAAACAACCTAGGCAACTATAGTCAAAGGGAGTTAAAGAAGGACGGGTTACATTCTACTTTCTTCTTGATTAGGTCCTCCATGGTCTCCAACAAGATGAAATTCTATTATTTGTTAATTTACTTGGTAATATATTACATTTTGTTATTTCAAATATGTCAGCTAAACAATAATAAGTAGTATTATATACCTTCGAAGATCATCAACAAAATTTCAGTACACACGCATATAGGGCACTTTATACTTGATTGACCAGTACGTTTTGTCTGTTGTCTAATTAATAAGCGCGGCTGATTAATTGCTCAAACTCCCTGTTAGTCTCTTTCGAACATAGACAGGAGCGTTTATTGTCCAATGCTTACAACGTATGCCTTTACATATCTAGCAATTTGTAATTGTACTGTTGTTTTTATGTCCGAGTTGGTAAGTCCGATTTGATTGCCAATTCTCGGCTTTTACTATTTGGTCAGCCTTTCTTACCGCTACATACATCTTTTGTCAACTATATATACTGAGATAAACGTTGTCATTCCGAACAATTAAGAAATACAGTGTAATATTCCATCTAAGAAGTATTCTCATAACGATAAATCATTCCAATAATGCGTTTGACCAGCCTTGTTGCCGCATTTGCCACTTTCGGCTCTTTTGTTTCAGCTCTACCTACGGAGGATGCTAGCAAAACTCCTGAGGCATTGCGAGATGTCTTTGTCTTCCCCAACAACACCTGGGTAGAGAGTATTGCTGTACGATCCAACGGTAATCTACTCGTTACTATGTTGAACTATCCTGAAGTCTGGGAAGTTGAACCACTTTCTGGGTCTGCTGAGCTCGCATACTCATTCCCTGACGCCAACGCATGTGCAGGGATTACAGAAGTGGAACACGATATCTTTGCTGTTAATGTTGGAAGCCTGTCTGCGTACGCTACGGGTGCACCCGGCAGTTGGGGTGTATGGACACTAGACTACAATACGGCGGATCCCGGCTCTAAAAAGCCAACGCCGAAGAAAGTTACTGCTATTCCGCCGGCAGTCTTCCTAAACGGCCTTGCCACATTACCCACCAAGCCTGGTGTTGTCCTAGCAGCCGACTCTTTCCTCGGTCAAATCTTTGCGGTAGACACCATTGAGGGCCATTACAGCGTCGCTATAGATGTGCCGGAGTTGAAGTATAACGCAACTGCAACTCTACATTTTGGTGTCAATGGCATTAGAATCCGTGACAGACATTTATATTTTACCAATTCTTTGAAGTCACCTCTTCTTGCCAGCATACCATTGTCCAACAATGGAACCGCTGCTGGCCCCGTGAAGATTATTGCGAAAAGTGCACAGTATCCGACGAATATGGGATTCCAAGCAGATGATTTCGCACTGGATACTACAGGCAAACACGCATGGGTCACAACTAACCATTCCAACTTGGTTATCCGAATTACTATTGCTACAGGAAAGCAGCAGATTGTGGCTGGTGGGAAGTCGGATCCTGTGGTTGCAGGTGCAACCAGTGCTGCTTTTGGAAGAAATTGGCATGATAGACATATACTATATGTTGTTACAGATGGTGGATTAGCTGACCCAAGCTCAGCTGGACTTACAGGGGGCAAGGTTATTGCCCTTGATACCACAAAAGTATGAATCTGATATGCAAAAGTCAAGTAGGTAGTAAAATTTGCAATTATTATTATAATTGCAATAGCTATAAACACATTGGTGTCAGTAGATTTCAGATATTTCCGGAGCGCTAGCCAACCAGGAAATGTGACAGATAAATAAGCCACCGAACTCGCTGGGAATTGACAGACGACGTTATTACCCTATTAGTCGTACTTCGCGCTTCAATTACCAACTCTGCCTTACGATGCCCATAGAGCAGCAGCCCAAATATACATTCATCCACGGACATTGCCGATCTCTCAAGCCACAAGATGACCGCCGACTAATACGTTCACAGCTGGTCACTCGAGCACTTCGCTAGAGGAATTCTCCCTAAACCCACCGCAACAATTCAAATGATCTGGTAATCTCTGAAAGCGTAGATGATATTGAGCTATTAGCATGCGCTTGTGGGAGAAGGATATCATTTTCTGCGGTTATATCTTTTAATCAGACACTATGGGCTGGCCCTTGTAGACTCCCTGGGCGCAGCAACAGGCTGCAGCTTTCGAATACTATAAGCGGGGGCCGAAAAAACCCTTTTGGAGTGTGTTATCCTCTATCCACTGTGGATAAGCGCTGTCAAGAACTAGTTAAGTGTTGTGCGATCATGTCTCAAATCGCATTCTAGCGGCGTTTTGGACATTTCGACGGCGTTTTGGACATTTTGACGGCGTTTTAAAAATTTTAACAGATCATGCCTTACGCAACCTTGATGATTACCTATGTAACTTGATCGCAGTCTAATACCCCTTGCCGCCTCAAATCCACATATTCCCTTTGCATTTGTTCTTTGCATTTTTTTCTTTGTGCTTCTACTAATTTCTAATCACAAAACGAACGTCTCACAGAGTTGCAGCTGGAGCAATTACGTCATATTAGCAAGGCACTTCTGTCTGTTCGTCAAATGATCTCATCAGCTACCTGCTTTGATGTGGAAGCCCTATTGACTTCTATGATCTTTCTTGCCATGGATATTAATGAGTCCTTGAAAGCACATCACGACTTCAACCCTTTCACTCCTCCTTTTACGGATAAGCAATGGCTGTCACATTATGCTTGAAGTGAAATACAGCTTGAGCATTGGAGGGCTATTCAAACCATTGTCCAAAAGTGCGGTGGTGTTAAAAGTTTGGCTGTGTTTGCGATGACGTGTCTGCTTACCTAGTAAGGCCTTCTAAAAACTTGGAAAACGACCGGGAAGATGGCTGACAATATATCAAGTGCTTCTATGATTTAATCTGCCATATCGTTTTCTAACCTATTTATCCGGTTCTTCAGTCTAATGGGTAGCAGTATACTAATATCTTAATAGCAGGTTTGGCTCCTTCAACCTGCAGGGATTCCAGAAACTGAGGATTTACACCAACAGATTTTTGGAGGACCGTACAGCATCACAGCCTATATGAAGTGTGTATGATGCATGTCGTATAACTGCTCGATTATACAGCATCCATGTCACATTACGGGTTCCTAGGACAGCCAGCCAAAGAGAAAATGTGCTTACAAGCCATCAAACCAAATTTCTAGCGACAGGTCCGCATATCAGACAAAGCAGTGAAGCCTTGGAATTACTATTGTGGTGTACTATCGTTAGCGGAATTGCAAGCAAACATAGTATCCACCGGAATTGGTATACAATAGAAGTCAAAAGGCTTTCCAGCTTCTGTGGCGTGCAGTCCTCTTTGCAACTTATGGAGACGATGGAGCGCTTCGCAGGGATTGAGGAAGCTTGCCATGTTGGTGCGCGGGCTTTGTGGAATGCAGCACAATAGGTGCTCAACGTGCGGACAGTATTTTGAAACACCAGCTAATCGAAATAATGTTTGTCTATTAAACCATGCTTTACATATAGCAACCCAATAGTATCTAACGTTTTCAACGCTCCTCTTATTATAGCATTAAATCACTCATGCCCCAAGTACCGTTAAGTGCTTTGGCTGCCATCGCTGCTTCTGGACAAAATCCGCTATGATGCTGCACATGGAAGCAGGAACATGCGAATCTGGCGTCAATCTAGATACAATCACCACTCTAGATTTTGAGTGCGACCAGTCACAGAATTACGCATCGACTCATGAAGACTTTAACTTTGGATGTCCAACTTGCCAAATACCTACCTAATCAGAAATCCCTTGGAAGTGCTGCATGTCCATAAGAGGCGGAACCGGTTTTGTGGCTGGCACAAGTCTTCAGCTCAACGCCATGCCATGTCCAGCCACTTTGGATGGCGATCCAATCTTGTAAACAGCCACCAAAAGCGCTCGGAATGATGATAAGAGTATCGTCATCTGGTCTACAGCTTAGTCCATCCTGGCTACCGCCTAATCTCAATCTTGCTGAATGATCGCAAGTGAGTACGATCGACACCTGTCGTCCGCGAGCTGCAAAGCTTAAGTTATGCATAGAAAGCTTATTTCGATATGAATTTATGTAGAAATGGAGCGCCTCTCTGTGGTAAGTCCCTTTAACACTTAATTTAGGCTTCTACGGTTTTGCGTCACATAGGTACTTAGACCCAGATATAATGGACAAGGCAAGCAGCTGCGATATTACCTGGAACCAGCGACTTGTGACATAGAGGTAGAGGCCCATATGTTTGTTGGCCAAATCGCCCTGTCCTAGCCGTATTGCAAAAAGACTGATCTGACGTACGTCTAAGATTAGAACCTTCGGGATCAAGAGATACTCCTTGGGTTGGTAGATAAATGAAGGCAAAATTCGCCTGAAAGATAGACTAAAGTGGCTAACTAATCGTTATTTCAGATTGTCCCCTCTCAGAATTGCAGAGATGGGCGTAGGGTGGTAAGTTCAATACTGGAATGCAAATACCTTACCAAGACGCATGTGGCGTGCCTCGGGAGGACTGCCAGAGACAACCATTAGAGCGATCCAAATTCGCAATACGATATCTGTTGAATTATACGCTGTGTTCTCGGTACATTGGGTGCAATTTTGGCTTGGAGTATCTAAGCTAAAGATGAGCTGAAGATGAGCTGAAGCAAGCTGAAGATAGGCTGAAGACAAGATGATAGAATCTAATTTGATTGTCCAGGTATCGTGTAAGCCAGCTATGAGAGATGACATGGAGGTAGAGCTTGAACTTTGCTAAAATTGCTCTTGCAGGTCTGCGGCTGGATGCAAATCATGGGGGGGCGGTCCGCTCAGGAGCGCAAGAATCTCAGGAATCAAATAGGCCAGACCATCCCTCTTGTGTACTCCTGATGGATGCTTCCAAGTTCTTTCATCCAAAACAAAGACTGTAAAGTGGCTCTCTCAGCCGTTATGAATCACATCAAGATCAATGGCAATTCCCGTTCAGCGGCGGGTGCCATGGGCATCATGTCCAGCACCGCCTTCGCTCAACCTCCACCCGCTGTAACGGATTCCAACTACATCCTAATTCATACAACTGGTCCTCTGAACGCTCAACAGAAGCAAGCGCTTCGAGACAAGGAAGTCGACGTCCTTGATTACAAGGGGGACGACGTTTACCTCTGCGGCTACAAGCCCAGCACTTTGGAACCCGTGAATAGCAGCCTTAGCGACTTCGTCACCGACACCGAGGTCTACCACCCGGATTATGTCGTCGAACCAAAGCTCAAGGCAGGCAACGGCGAAGAAGTAGCCTATATAGCGGTTATTCTTCATGACGATGTTGGCAATGATAATATCGAACGTGTGGCCAGCAACATCGCTGCCCAGGCGGGAATTTCCGCGGGCAGCGTCGAGATTCACGACCGCAAAGCATGTATCACGGTGCCCAAGTCCAAGTTACCGCAGCTAGCACGAATCGACGAGGTCAAGGCCATCAACAAGGTGCAAACCCGTCATCTTTTCAATAACGTTGCCGGTGGCATTCTTGAGGCCAACAAGCCAGTTGGAAAGCTCCAGGCCGCTTATAAGGGCAAGGGACAAATTGTGTGCGTGGCGGATACCGGCTTTGATACTGGTTTAAAGGATCATTGCCACGAAGCATTTGGTGATCGCGTTCTGTCTCTCTACAATAGAGGCCGTGATCGCTCAGATGAATGGCCTGAGCCTGCGGACGATCCAGATGGCCACGGTACGCACGTCTGTGGTTCAGTGCTCGGCAGTGGCACGCATGCCGAAGAAGGTCGAATCGAGGCGCCTGCTTCTGAAGCTAAGCTCATCATGCAATCCGTTTTTGATAAGTTTAATAAGAACGGGAGTAAGGATCCCGCGCGATGGGTGGCAGGGTTGGGAGGTATTGGCAATAGTTATCGCGACCTCTTCGACGATGTCTTCCAGGAGGGAGCTCGGATTCATTCCAACTCTTGGGGCGCACGACCTGCGCCGTACGATATGGCTGAGTCGGGCCAGATTGATGGCTATCTCTGGGGAAACAAAGCCCTGACTGTGCTTTTTGCTGCTGGTAACTCGGCGGTCGACGTCGATGCCAACCACGGCCACGTTGACCCTGGCTCGCTGAGCTCTCAGTCCGTCTGCAAGAATGTCATCAGCGTTGGTGCGTCAGAGAATAACCGGCCGGGAGTAGAGTACCCGCTTGAAGGAGGCAAGCCGCTCGTTTACGGAGCATGGAAAGATGAATTCCCCTGGGGGCCTATCTCCGTCGACAACGTGGCCGACAATCCAGAGGGCATGGCCGCGTTTAGTAGTCGCGGTCCCACGAAGCCCGATGGGCGTATCAAACCCGATGTTGTTGCTCCTGGGACCACTATCCTGTCGACGCGATCATCAAAGATTGTAAAGGGCCATCATACCGAATCTTGGGGACACAGCAACGATGCGAAGTGGATGTATGAGGGCGGCACAAGCATGGCAACGCCCCTAGTTGCTGGCTGCTGCGCCGTAATTCGTGGCGCTCTCGTTGACAATGGCCCTCGCGAGCCATCAGCTGCTCTTGTCAAGGCCATTTTGATCAACGGCGCTGTGCCCTTGAAAGGACAGTACAACCAAGCTTTGCCCAATGGTGAGTTTGGAGCATCTATGGATGCGCCAAACCCCAACTCTGGGTTCGGACGCGTCAATTTGACCAACTCTCTCCGTAATATCATGGACAACACCGAGACTTCCGTTTATGGATTCCAAGATGTGACGGGTCAAGATTCCCTAGGAATGGACGGCCGGCATCAAAGTGAACATCCTGTTACGGTCGCAATCCCAGCGGGCAGCCCATCGGCCCTGACCTTGAAGGTCACTCTCGTTTGGACCGACCCCCCCGAAGAGCATTTGCAGAATGACCTAGACTTGATTGTGGCTGGAAGGGGTACTGAGAAGCATGGAAACCAAGGTGACGGTTCCGGATTTGATCGTTGTAACAATGTTGAGCAGGTTGTTTGGAAGAACGTGCAGCCTGGATCGTACCAGATCACCGTCCGTGCATTTAGAATAATCCGAGACCCCCAGCCGTTTGCTCTCGCCTGGAGAGTATTCGCATAGCTGAACCTTCTTTCGCCAAAACATTTATTGATTATCATCATTTTAGGTGAAAAGTTTCCATGTTTCGATAATATAAGGGAAGGGAGAACCTCAGAGAACCCCAAGGCCCCCCTCTTTCACTGAATTAAGAACTCAAGCATGGGCCCGAACAAACTAAGATTGCTACTGCTGAAATCTTGTATAAAAGTACTTGTATGTTTGACTAAGGATGTTTAATCCATCAAAGATTGGAAACACTTTAGTTTTATTTCTATAGTTAACTAAAGTTAATTTATTAATATTTGCATAATTGGGATTATTACTTTTATTCTTTTAATGCATATTAGTAATTATTTAAAATATTCCCCTTTTATAATATAATAAACCATATATTAGATAGTTAGTAATATAAGGGCTTCCTAAGGGATAAACCTAGAGTTTAGTTTTAGGTTTATATTAGTAAAGTAATTAGAAAATCTTTAGGTAATATAAATAGTAATAATAAAGTTATTAAAGTGTAAGTAGTATAAAGT
>JALIRY010000082.1:0-143136 GCA_026401215.1 Trichoderma erinaceum
ATATTTTTTATATATTAATATAAATTTAAAATTATTATTACAACTTTTTTTTTTAAATTTTATTTTTACTTTTATTATATATTATATAATTTTAAATATTTAAATAAAACTTAAAAAATTACTTTTATAATATTTTTATAAATAATTATATTAATTATTTATAATTTTATTAATTATTTATAATTTTATTATTTATTTAATTATAATATTAAAAAAACTTCTTTTTATTTTTTACTAATATAAACTAGCTTTTAGTTTCTAAACTAAGAACTTACCTTATATATATTTATGCTAATATAAAATAAGATATTATAGTGCTATTCTTATGTTTTGCTCCTTTGAGTAATGCGGGGGAAATGGGGCAGGCGGGGTCGGAGACGGCTATAATAGGCATTATTCTGCCCCTCTCACGTGCTGTTTATTCAACGAAGGTGGAAATGCCAGGAAGATGGAGTTACAGCCCGCTGCTGTAGTATAAAGAAAAGCTCATCGTTCAATGTATAGAAGCATATTAGCAACTGCTCCAAACTTAGCCTTCAAATTCCCACGGACGCTGCCCTCGCTACTCATCCGTCACCTCTCAACTGAAACTATGGCCAAAACAAGCACAACCCATAGGCTGTCTCAGCTGAGAGCTCTGATGAAAGAGCACAACGTTCAGATTTATGGTAAGGTTTTGCGGTACATTTAGCCTCAGTATCCGCTAGCCTGGCCAGTAGAGACATCTCATCGCTCACATGTGTATCTTTTCCAGTCGTACCATCAGAAGATAGCCATAGTTCCGAGTACATTGCCTCCTGTGACGCTCGGCGCGAGTTCATCAGCGGATTCACAGGCTCTGCAGGATGCGCAGTCATCACAGAGACCGCCGCAGCTCTAGCGACCGACGGACGATACTTCAACCAGGCTACTCAACAGTTGGATGAAAACTGGACGCTGTTAAAGCAGGGGCTCCAAGATGTTCCTACTTGGCAAGAGTGGGCAGCCGAGCAGTCTGCTGGAGGAAAGACTGTTGCCGTAGACGCGACTCTGGTGACGGGCTCTGCAGCAAAGAAGCTCGCAGAGAAGATCCGCAAAAGCGGTGGCTCTGACTTGGTCCCCCTAGACGTGAACTTGGTGGATAAGGTCTGGGCCGACAGCAGACCAGCCAGACCCCAACAGAAAATCAGGGTTCTGTCCGAGAAATTCGCCGGCAAATCAGTTCAGAGCAAACTAGCGGACCTTCAAGCGGAACTTGAGAAGAAGCGATCTCCCGGTGTATTCATCTCGATGCTTGATGAGGTGGCGTGGCTATTCAACTTACGCGGTAACGACATCCCCTACAATCCGGTCTTTTTCTCGTATGCCGTGATCACACCAAAAGGAGCAGCCCTGTATGTGGACGAATCTAAGTTAGACGAAGAATGCCGAGCGCATTTGGCCAAATATGCAGTTGCCGTCAAGCCATATGAGACTTTCTTCCGTGATGCGGAACAGCTTCATCAGCAGTTCGTCGCCTCTACTGCGAAGGAAGGCGGCGCTCCCGCAGGTAGCTTTCTAATGTCTAACAAAGGATCCTGGGCCCTGAAGAGAGCACTGGGCGGAGATACAGCTGTAGAAGAGATTCGCAGCCCCGTTGGGGATGCAAAGGCAGTCAAGAACGAAACTGAAATGGAAGGAATGCGGGCCTGCCATATTAGAGATGGTGCCGCTCTCATCCAGTACTTTGCGTGGCTTGAAGATCAGCTTATAAACCAAAAAGTTGTGCTGGACGAAGTACAGGCTGCTGATAAGCTAGAAGAATTGCGATCGCAAAAGGAGCACTTTGTCGGATTATCATTCCCGACAATATCATCGACTGGCGCGAAGTGAGTTTATATCCTCGCTTCTCGGATCTTCCTTTGCCATAATGTTGTGCTGACAATAGCCTATAGCGCGGCTGTGATTCACTATGGCCCTGAACGTGGAAATTGCGCCACTATTGACCCCAATGCCATCTATCTGTGTGACTCAGGGGCTCAGTATCTGGATGGCACAACCGATACCACACGGACGCTACACTTTGGACAGCCCTCGGAAGCTGAACGAGAAGCTTACACGCTCGTTCTGAAAGGAAACATAGCCTTAGATGTAGCTATTTTCCCTAAAGGAACGACAGGATTTGCTCTCGACTCTCTAGCTAGACAACATCTCTGGGTGAGTCTAAATGCATCTTTAGTCATGCAACTCTGTCTCCTTTATTCTAACGTGCAACAGAAAGCGGGGTTGGATTATCGACATGGCACTGGCCATGGCGTAGGCTCATTCCTTAATGTCCACGAAGGCCCAATTGGTATTGGTACTCGCATCCAGTATACTGAAGTGCCGTTGGCCCCTGGAAATGTCATATCGAACGAGCCAGGATATTATGAAGATGGCAACTTTGGAATCCGAATCGAAAACATTGTTATGGTTAAAGAGGTTGAGACGAAACATGCCTTTGGGGATAAGCCATTCCTTGGTTTCGAGCACGTTACCATGGTCCCCTATTGTAGGAGCTTGATCAATGAGAGTATGCTTACGGAGGATGAGAAGGCTTGGTTGAATGTATCCAACGCGGAAATTTTGGAGAAAACCAAGCGATACTTTGAGGGAGATGCCATCACGACAGCCTGGGTGGAGCGAGAAACACGGCGCATTGAGTAGGGGTAATTCACCATAGAGACAAACAAAAGAGGGGGAAAAAAGAGGAAAATTGAAAGAGATTTTTATCTTAGAGGCTTACAAATGCCGATAGGACAAAGGTTAAAATGAATGAGGCAACAAACCATCCATTCCTTGTGCTATGGCCCAGGAGAGGTATCTTCTCTGCCAGATACTTGGGCAAATTAAGAAACTTCGGCAAAGGTAGCCCATATGAGGAAGCGAGCTTGGTTTAGTCAAACATGTCAGGAGAAACAGCTTAGAGGTTAGAAGATTGGTGAGTGCACTTACATGATAGCACGCAGTAAACACTCCGCCAAGCAACACAAGAGAGCGAGAAAAGACGGAGACTACAAGGCCGGTGGCAAAGCCTATGAGAGGGGAGTAATCAATGTTATCAGCTGGTTCTCCAAGGGGTAATATAATACATATTCCATGAAATGGCATTTGACTGCTACTAACCAACAACGCTGCCAGAGGAGATCTGGCGGATGATCTCGGGAGAAGGCAGCGGTTCCACAGGTTTCGCGGCATACTGAATCGGAGCTGCTGCAGATTGCTTTCGACGAGAGTCCAACCGAACAGAAGAGTTTACCGCAAAGGCCCCATAGCAGACACCTGTGCCGATGCCGCCAAAGAGAAGCCTCCGGGAATAGCGAAGGGCGGAGAATTGCTTCATTGTTCGATTCATTACTATGGTAACGGTGGAAGATAAGAGAGGATGAGGTTTGGTACACAGACTTGGTGCTAGCTGGTAAGACATGTAGTTCAGAGGCATCTATGACGTAGTGTAATCCATTCAGAGGCTTAAAAGCAAATGATGCGAGTGAGTTATCTCAAGTAAAAAAAAAGAAGACTTCAACATACAACAGCCGGTGTTCGCCAGTGGTCACCCACCTGACTACTAATCTGCCGGTTAATGGCTTGTCTATGGGGGAGCAGACGGGACCCCGAATTTTCCATTACCTATGGTCGTATGTGCTTGACAAAGTATCAAGCTAACTTATAAGCGAATAATCCTAAAACCAGTAGGAGCAAAAAACATACAACAGCCGGTGTTCGCTGATGGTCACCCACTCAACTACTAATCTGCCGGTTAGTGGCTTATCTATGGGGGAGCAGACGGGACCCCGAGTTTTCCACTACCTATGGTCGTATGTGCTCATTTGTCCAGTTAGACTAACTATAACAGAATGTTTCAGTTATTCTCTTCCAGCGTCCAACTCTCAGATAATTGGGAGTGGCAGAAAATTACCAGCGGATTTTACACCATCAGCACTGTTCCCACTCATAGGATGTAGCTTGTCCTGAATGCACATTCATGTATATCAGTTTTGATACAGTTGCGTGCTATTTGCCAACTCAAATTTGACTCGAGTGACGTTTACTATTTGCGTTTCCAGCACCTCCACAATGTATTCTTGGTAGACAGTACCCAGGTGTTTCACTCAATAGCTGGCGCTTATTTCTCAACGTACCGGAAGTGTCTAGGGCTTATTTCGGCCTTTAGCACGCTTTCAGCTCCAAAGCTCTCTTTGGCCATACTGGGAGACTCAAGAGGCATGCATGTGCCTGAGTCGCCAATGCCTGCGCACCCATAAAAACCAAGTTATTATTAAGTGACCATAAGCATTTAGCTTTTTTGTTTACATGATGGCACGGTGAATGATTACTATTTCCTAGCATACTATTGATGGTTCCAATCTCAAAAACCCCAAATCAGTACGTATTGGGCGATTTTCAGCGAGTGGGGCAATCGTCATTCATGAGTCTCACTGGGTTTTAAATATTCGTCATTTGACGCTCTCTCAAACCCATCGTCTTGGAAACCCCTCGCTCATAGCATAGCAGCCAAAGGAAAAAAAAAAAAAACCGCAGTTCAAAATGAAAGCATACATGTACGATAACGTGCCAGTAAGCCCCATCCACACAAAGACCGGCGATAGCTACGAGTGAGAGATCCTGACACGGCATGATTTTGCAAAAAAAAGGGCGACCAGCGTCTGCCTCATGACTCTGGCCGCGAGGTGACGGCCAGCGACTTGGCCACCATCGGCGTGCACTACCGTCGCCTTGCCGAAACCAGCGAGGTGGACGTGCTGGCGGCCGAGCGCGGATACAAGAATCGCGACGAGATTGTGGTGTCGCCCGACAAGATGGGCGATGTCTATGAGGACAAGGTCAAGATGTTCTTCAACGAGCACTTACACGAGGACGAGGAGATTCGGTACATCCGGGGTGGCCAGGGCTACTTTGACGTGCGGAACAAGGGCGACGAGTGGGTGCGCATCCAGCTGGAGAAGGACGACCTCATCATCCTACCAGCCGGCATCTTCCACCGCTTCACAACGGACGAGTCCAACGTGAGTTTTTCTGCATTGATATGTTATTGTCATTCTTAATTTCATGAGTACGTCACAAGACAAGTCTCACTAACCTTTTCTCCCCTCCCCTCCTCTTCTAGTACGTCCACGCCATGAGGCTCTTCAAGGATGAGCCAAAGTGGACTCCCCTGAACCGGGCTCCAGAGCTGGACAGCAACGACTTCCGTAAGGAGTATGTCAGCCAGTATCTCAGCTGAATTAGCCGGCGACCGAGGGGAAAAAAAAAAAGAAAATTATAGCGATTGTCTTGGGCCGGACATTCGGGAGGTAGTAAATAATACTTGTAGTTAGCAGCTTAGAAACGGACAATTACAAAGTCGATTGGAAAGAATTCGAAGGCCCCGGAACCCATTGTATCCTAATCAATTTGACGTCAAATCATCATCGTGTGATTCCAACTCTCCTCACCGCCAGCATAAAAACCTTCACCATCGCCGTCGCATCGCGATCGAAGCATCTGGTGGCGATGCGTCTGAGTAATGGTAGGCTTGTGGAGGAGGTGAACAGACACCCGGACTTCTCACTTTAATGCAACATTCATGCGACGGTTCGTTTAAAGCCCTTCTTCATCAGCTCAGCTGCGCAACTGCCGATGGCCAAGCCTCTCTAGCTCTATTTTTTTCTCCAACTCGCGACGCCTCATAAGTCACACAGTATCGCTTGACGTTTATGCCTTACTCTGTGAGACACGGCTGCACTGTCTCTTTTCGCAGGAGGCGTAGACTCAAACTGCCGCCCCCTTTCGCCTGCCCGGCTGCTGTCGCCAAACGAGTTCTCTAGACAATGGAGGCTCGCACAGAAGTCAGCGAATCGAGCGACGGGCCGGCAAGGCCCAAACTGCAGCTGCCAGCGAGCTGCGATCCGCCGCCGCCGACGGGATCAACGAAGAAGCTGGTTTGGATTGTGCGTTGTTCGCGTCTCCCCGTCCTTCCGTCTCACTGCGTTCCCTCAAGTCGTCTCACTACTGACAGCTGCCCTCTCTAGATCTTCGGCGGTACCGGCCACATGGGCCGCTCGCTGGTTAAAAGCGCCTTGTCGCATGGCGACCTGGTGTGCTCGGTAGGGCGAGTCTTTGAGACGCCGCAGGAGGACATGGACGGCATCCATGAAAACTGCCTGGGCTTGCTGTGCGACGTGCGCTCGCGGGAGTCAGTCAATCGCGTCTTTCGGCACGTCATGGACAAGCTCGGGCGCGTCGACGTGGTTGCAAACTGCTCGGGCTACGGCGTCATTGGCTCGTGCGAGGATCAGGACGAGCACGATCTGCGCAACCAGTTCGAAACCAACTTCATGGGCACGCTGCACATTATCCACGCCACGCTGCCCTACTTCCGGCGCCAGCAGGCCGGCCGCTACCTCATCTTCAGCTCCACGTCCGGCGCCCTGGGCGTGCCCGGCCTGGGGCCCTACTGCGCCAGCAAGTATGCCGTCGAGGGCCTCATCGAGGCCATGCTGTATGAAACAGATGCCTTCCACGTCAAGGCCACGCTCATCGAACCTGGGCTGGTCAGGCGCGACGAGCCTGACTCAGGCAGCAGTCCCTTGCCCACCTGGGGCCACTTTTTCATCAAGCCGCCCAGCGAGCATTATTCGACCGCAACGTCGCCCGCGCTGCACGCAAAGCGCATGGTGCAGTGGCTGGGCGATCGCCAGCCAACGAGTGCCGTCAAGTGCGCCGAGCTCGTCTGGCAGCTGGGCCACTGCTCGTATCCGCCGCTGAGGCTGCTGCTGGGCAGCTATGCCATCGAGAGCATCCGCGACAGAATGCGCTCAGTCACCGAGGAGCTGGAGGATTGGAAGCATCTCAACTTCGCCATAGTGCCCGATTCCGACAAAGAGGGGGCCGAGGAGATGGGAGGCGAAGCGAATGTAGATTTTGTTGCTGCATGAAGAAAAAACCGAGTAAGTGCAGGCCACAACGTAACAGTTTCTTGTTTCTTGTTTGTTTATATCTTTGCTCTAAAGTGCACCTTCCTCTTTCTATACAGATATATAATATTCCATGTGATGTAGTATATTGTTTTTGCCGCTAGTGAGGAACATGATTCAGGAAATGGGGTGCAAAACATGGTATTCATGCTGGTAGAATACAAACACTGCCAGGTGCGCACTTGTATGATCTATCTCTAGCACTTGAAAGCCATATTCGGCAATGCAAATGCCCTTTATCTGTATGTATATATGTCATTGGTTTTAATCATACGGCCTTGATCCTCGGCTATATGAGCTGCTTTGACTAAATAACTTCATCTGGCCGAATACCTACAAGGTCAGAGCTAGTCACATAAAATTGCTGGAAATAAAAAATACTATTATTAAAGAGTTAGCGAATCTATCTAGTATGTGCAAGAATATTTGTTCACTTTAGAAATTCCACTTTATGTTATCTTTTATCTGAAATTCAGTATTTCTTATGTGTGAGTGTCAATTAAAGTACAGCTATAATGAATGGCACAACATAAAATTGATCTAATTAGAGCTATTTTAGATAGGAATATAGCTCTAAACTTACTAGCGCCAATTCCGTAAATTCTGCTCCCAAAATGGTACAATTCAACTCACTCACTCGCCGACTCTCTCTCTTTTTTTTTTTTTTTTTCTTTATTTCTTTCGCTCTTCTCATTTCACATCCAACTGTCAACACTTGTAGAGGGAGCAGTAAAAAGTATAAAGATAAATATTTCAATCGCCATAGATGTCGCCTCTCGCGGGGGCAAAACACATTTTACGGCCTCGCGTCGTCTTTTCCGGCATCCAGCCCACTGGTGTGCCGCATCTGGGAAACTATGTCGGTGCGCTGAAGCAATGGGTAAATCTACAACATGAGGAAAAGGCCTCTACTAAGCTGATATACTCCATTGTCGATTTGCATGCCATCACTGTGCCTCAGAAGCCAGAGGTGCTGAAACAGCGCAAAAAGGAAGTTTTGGCCGCTCTTCTTGCCATTGGTCTAGATCCCGAGAGATGTACCATCTTCTACCAGTCGTCTGTTCGTTGCCTGACTCCAGCCCAAAGCCTCCAATTATCTTATAGCTCACCACTGGATGTAGGTGCCAGCTCACTCTGAGCTCATGTGGATACTTGCATGTACCGCGTCTGTAGGCTACCTCTCAAGAATGACACAATGGAAGGTAGATGATTTCGCAGCAATTGTCATGTATAAGCGTTCCCCTATTGACTAGCTCTTAGAGTAAGCTTAGCTTAGATTCGTCTTCAACCTTGGACCAAGGGCCCGTTGGTTCCCGACTGAAGCTGGGCCTATTCTCCTATCCAGTCCTCCAGGCCGCTGACATTCTCGTTCACCGGTAAGCCAAGCAGTGTCCTTCCATATATGCCCCTTTTGGCGCCCCTACCCTTGTATATCATAATGAATAGTAAACTGATATTTTACTGTAAGAGCTACCCATGTGCCCGTTGGGCATGACCAACAACAGCATTTGGAGTTTGCGCGTGAATGCGTCACAAATTTCAACCATGCTTATGGAAATCATCTTGTCCCGCCTTCGACCATAATCTGTACGCTTGCTGCCTTTGCTTCCCTTCCCCTTCTTCTCACTTGTATACTTACTCATTGAGTGACAGCACCCGCTCAGCGCATAATGTCTTTAACAGATCCAACAAGTAAAATGTCGAAATCTCACAAGGCGCAGCGCTCAAGGATTCTTATTACTGATACCCCTGAAGAGATTCGGTCCAAGATTGGCTCGGCCCTGACTGATTCGACTCCCGGCGTCACTTATGATCCCGCCACTCGCCCTGGCTTTTCTAACTTATTGGAAATATACTCCGTTTTTGATGCAGAGAAGCGTAGTCCGATACAGCTAGCCGAAGTACACGCCAACTCATCGCCCAAGGTTTTCAAAGAAGCAGTCTCAGATACACTGATTGCCGGGTTGCACGGTATTCGAGATCGATATCTTGATCTATCTGCAAACGAATCGTATCTTGAAATGATAGAGAAGGAGAGCGCACGAAAAGCCCAGGAAAGTGCGCAGGAAACGATGGATATCGTCAAGTCTGCAGTTGGATTGTAACGTAAATTTGGCGTCAATTAGCGCTTTGAGCCTTTTCATGTATTATTACCTCGACCCTCGCGTTTGGAATCGCCGTACAGGCATGTGTATGATAGTTGCCAGGTTGGCCAGCCAATTCGATATAAGTTAACGTAACGTGAATATCATGTGACTGTACATCTATGTTATTATATATATCTTTCTCATCATGGATGACGAATTTAGGTGTGCGCCGATCGGCTTGTAAGCCTCGGGCAGGCTGGCCATATCAAGATGCGTAGGCAAAGTTAGCACCTCTGGCAGTCAGCCAAAAATCTCTGACGACCTGGTTTGTTGCGCGAGCGCCTCGAAGACTAGCCCAAGTTAGCAAAGGGGCATGCATTGGCAACACTTGTCGGAACTATACCTGATGACTTTCTTCACGAAGAGCGATTTCTGCTCCGGAGTTACCCGCTGGCTTGGGAATGTTGGATGATCTAGACTGGACTGCAGCCACTCTTTCGACATCGGGTAGTTGACGACAAGTTTCCTCAAAGGTTCACTTAGTCGGTCTAACTCGCTCCGCAGGGCATTGCCGCCGATATTTCTTGCAAGGGATTGAGTTAACAAGGGCCCAAGCGTATCCATGGCTCTCTTGAAAGTTTCCTGAAGGCCTGCATCATCTCCCCGCGTGCCGACAAATGCAGTCTATTTGCGTGTTAGATCGCCGTTGCATGCAATAATGATAGAGGGCCTAGAGACAAAAGATATAATACATACCCAGAACTCCGCCGCAGCCGCTTTAGGCAATGGCTCTTTTCCATCCATAACCTGCAGGGTGAACAGGAAAAAGAACTCGATTGCGTCTGATGGTTCTAGGCTGATGAAAGCGCTGGGGCTTCTGGTCAAAAGTCGGCTAACAAGATCAATGCCATTTTGTACGAGCTCAGGCTCTGCTCCAGGCTCTAATTTCAGTTGTCAACTTGATTGGCTCATCTACGGCAAACAATAGTGGAATCCTTACCAGGAAGCTGTTTCAAGAGTCCAATCACCCAAGAAAGCACATCCGAGAGTATCTTTTGATACTGCCCGAGCATTTGAGGAGGTAGGGAGCTAATAAAAGAGCACGCCATACTAACAACAATGCCAATTCTAGGCGTGTCTTTTGAATGTCCAACGAGAAAGCGCACTATATCCTCAGGGGTAAGGACGAACGGTCCCGGCTCACTTTCGGAGAAACCACTGCGAAGCACGCTGCATATCAGCTCTGTAACCTCTGAACTCCCACTGTACACGTTTTGAACCTCGACAATGATGCGTATTATTTGCTCCTGAATTTGCATCAGTTTGGGTGATTTGGCTTTCTGATTAGACTCGGCCTCAAGATCAATCGAGAAGTCCGGAGGAGATTGCAAGCCCTTGCCCATGCTTGCTAGACATCTCAGGGCCCTGAGAGCAACATGTAAGCCAACGTGTTCCTCGGGCAAGATGTCTGAGCAGGGGAATTGCATTTGCTGTGGTAGCAGTTCATCATTGGTTACATTCACCAGCTTCATGGATTGTTGGACATCACTTTGTATAATGTTCAGCAACCCAGAACAAGCAGTATACCTCTTCTCATCCTCAGGAATGGCTTGAGCAATAGACGCGAGAGCGCCTACGATTTTCTCACGAGAAATGCAATCAAGTGATGCTGTAGCGACTAGATTGCGGTACTCAGCTAGTAGGCCCTCCATTTGAGGATGCAGATGTGAACGGCAAGACGAGCAAAGCCGGTGTATAGACTTTGAGGCTGGTATGGCCATGGAATGTTCTGAAACTTCGTTGAATAGAAGGCTGAGGGCGGTAGGAAGAAGGTGGGTATTTCTTTCAAAGTATTCGGTATACTGTTCAATCAGTGTAAGGCAAGTTTGTCTCACTCGGGTTGGTATGGTTTTCTGAGCACTTCTAAGCACTGAAAACAGAGGTGACGAGAAAACCGCGGCAAGGAAGTCGTCACAGCGTGGATCTTCTCGGCTGCAGTCCGCTAAACCGCCCAGGCAGAATATAGCTGACTCCAATTCTAGCCAGGAGGAGCTTGCCAATGTGGACAATATCAACGAAGAAAAAGTCTCTACAAGCCTGGGACCGATCAAGGCATAGACAGCTTGCAAAAGATCCACTACGTCTTTCCTAGCATCGTGGAAGCCGGCGCGATCGCCAGAGTCCCATGAATGAAATTCATCTGCTGGAGGGTATATAATCTTCTTCCATGCATGTGATGTCGCTTGAAAGATGTATGGGATAGTGATTGCAGTTACCGAGCTTGCAGTAGTTGACTCTGGATCCATATCTGAGACTGATTCGGTCAATGTCGACCAAAATTCGATGGCGGGGACAAAAATCCTATTTTCAGCAACTGGATAGCCCTCCGCCGTAAGAAGACCGCATAGTTGGGACAGTATATTCTTGTTTTGCTCATGATCATTTTGAATAAGGTCTTCTACTCGGGCTTCACCAAAGGCGAGAAGTACATAGCCGAGCTGTGTCGACTCAAAGTCAAGATCCCCTTGGATGAGTTGGTCATATCGGTGGTGGAACCATGGCGTATCAAAGATATTGGCAAGTATTGTATAGTGCTGCTCGGTGAGCAGAGAAGGCCAGTTGAAGAGCACGTCAACGAGCAGTTCCGCAGCTGCATTGTACAAATCCTCGACCATCAATGCGTTGATAGAGCCTCCAATAAGGGGCCTTAGAGAATCCGCAATGTAGCTATTTCGTGCTGATGTCTTCTGAGCAAATAAAACCCATGACTTAAAAGCGAATCCAATTAGCCTCTCCTGATTTGCTATACTCAGAAGGCACAAGGTCACCTACCTGAAGACACCTCAGCGCATCTTGCTTGACCTCTGGAGAAACATCATCTCGGCTCATGCACATCGCTATGAGTGTTACTGAGTCTGAGGTGTTTGCAAGTACCGAGTCGTACAGGCCAACGCTTTGTCCGTGTTAGCGATGCTACAAGATACTAATAAAGCGAATAGTGGTTCTCATACTTGCTTGCTGCGTTTAGATCGATGCGAGTAACATCCTCAAGAATATTGCTAATCACCAAAATAGCCGCGTGCAAGTGCACTCCCGTAAGGCTTTCTGATATGGCGTTGAAATCGACCGACTCGTCGATAGTGCCTGGCTGCCAAGCTCGGTTTGAGGCCAAGCTGACAAGAAGATGAAAGATGTAGCGGGTGCATAGTCTGTGGAAATATATGAAATAGGTGGCCAGCGCAGATGCCAGTTTCCGTACAACAAGCAGCCCGGTCTTCTGCTGCAAAGCGCCAATGTACCATTCCAACAGCGAGACCAGGAGCTCTACGGCATCACTGTCGCTAAGAGACGCACTGATCGATGTCAACCGGAGAGCTCAGTGGATAGCGTACTGGACGGCGAACGTACTTTTCGGTATTCAACTTAACGATGATTGTGAGCGCACCGAAAAACTTGACTTTCTCGTCCGGACGCCCAAGCAGGTGGTGGGCGAGCGACCATGCTTGTGGTGAACTTTGCAGCCGCGATAACGTCGATTGTGTTTTGGAAATCGTGCTGGGAGAAGCTGGCTCGTACAGAGAAAGAATCAGCTTTGTCACCATTAGCAGCGATGTCTTTGAAACATCAGAATCCCAGAAGACGAGGCCCAGAAAGACTAACCGATTCGACCTGATCGATCTCAGAGGGGAGAAGCTCATCTTGCATCGTGACGGGTTCTGCAGGCAAGTTCTGTGGAAAATCGTTCCACACGGATTACCAGGCCGTGACTGGTAGCTTTAGTAACACAGGGCTATCATATCAACAAGTGATTTCGCGCAATATGCATGGAGAGGATTTTCGCAAATGGACTGCAGCTTGACTGTCGCATAGCAGAGCTAGCAGCCCGTCCGTCGTCTTTCAAGCTGTATTATCAAATGCCATATGTGAGATGTACTACTCCGGATATGGTTTAGCTTGTGAGATTGCCATCCTTGTAGCTCATACCGCAGCAAGCACTAATCTCATTGCAGTGGCTAATAACATTCTCTTTGATGTAAAAGATACCTATTGTGATCAATATTAGGCATGGCAACTATCTCTGATTTATGAGCCAATTGCGAGAATAATTTTATCTTTTAAAATCGTCTCTTTTGCGGCTTTTTAAGTGAGACCCTGAATGCCGCACACCATGTATAAAGCGAGGGCGTGAATTATAGACCCAAGGGGTGAATCTAGTATAGTTACAGGTGTTCTGAGACTGAGACCAGGAAAACAACAGCCAGCCTTTGAAGAGAACGGCTTGTATAACTAAGAACAAGACATATAACATGTATCCGTAGTTCTTGCCTCTTGTTGGCTTCTAGTATTCATTCATTCTATGTACTCATTTGGCATCTAGCCTTTCGCATAAGCGTTTATTTCGTTGCGTTAGTATTTACCAGGCTAATCTTCGTTCTTCAGTCTACCAGGCTGCTTTCCGCGGCATAAGACAGGTAGGATCTTGTTGGTTATCGCACATTGACGGCAGCGACATCTCTACCTGCTGCGCCCATAATATCATTAATATCCGTGGCGGTATCATCTGTTGGGCGACCCTCAAATAACCGCCTCCACCAGCTTGGGGGATCAAACGGCCTGGAGCCGTTGTGCAGCGGCGGGTATACGTCGTTGAAGAAGTACCAAACGTGACCAATGACGACTCCCATGATCTCGTCTCTTGGTACGGTTCCATGCATAAACAGGCTAAAGGCCATCAGCACCCACGGCAGATATGGAGCCGTAAAGACAAGCAGGCCCAGAAAGCTTAGCCTGGTGTCGGGGTTGCGCCGGGACCAAATATAGACGAGGGTAGACGAGAGCGGGTGCCCGAGGAATGGCATGGAAACAAGCGGCGACAGAGCGATCAGACTCGCCATGGCATAGAGGAGAAGCCAGGAGAAATACGCAGCCGACCGTCCCGATGACTCTTCTAGCAGTCGCGCATATCGCTGGAGGAAGTATATGTGAAAGAGTAGGTCGAGCGAAAACGGACCGAAGTAGAGAAACGTCGTCAATAGGCGCCAGTACTATATTGCATCAGTCAGTCTGCATATGCGAAGGCGTAGCGGATAGGGATCGGCCAACCTGAGACTTAATAAAGACGGCTCGGAAACTGTAGAAGAGTTGAAATGGCGTCACCATATGGCACTGGACGAGGGCGCTGGTCAAGACAGTTGCGGCTGTCCACCATCGCGTGCATGTCGGCATCTCCCAGAACCATGTTTCCAGCGGAAGGCGATCGCCGCCCATTACTTGATCCATTTGGAGAGATGAGAAATTGTAACAATCATGTGCTAATCAAAGGATGGCCGCAGTCGACATGGAAGATGCGTCGGCGATGCGACTGTCGGGACGCAAATCAATGCAATAGATGGTGAGGTGGCCTTTCGCAGGCGAGAAGAAGATATAAGCCTGAAGAAGGCAAGTAAAGTAGATCGGAGCTGGGCTGCCGGCGTTGCGCATTGATCTGTTACACCATTGCCACTCTGGCAGTTACGCAATTAGTAATGTAGAGGGTACCTGGCGACCAGCGTCTGAGTACCTGTCTTATCAACGAGGCTTAGTAGCTATGATGCAAACATTTATTCTACTGCTAGACTGCCAGTTCGAAGAATGAGGAAATGATAGTTATTTCCTGGATTCCTAATAATTCATTTGATAAAGCTGCCACTTTATTGACTGTTCTTTAGAGATGCACTTACACATCCAAAGTACCTAGACTGGAGATCATCAAAAGCATGGGTTAGCCACCAAAGTCCATTTATAGATGGTGCTAGTAGACGCTACTTGCCCAAAATCGCCTAGGATAGACGCTAATTAATGCCTGCGTCAGTGTGTCTTTGCGGAGAGTAGCGCTCGGCAAGCACGTTGCGGCACTACCGCTACAGCGCTTCATAGACGCCGTTACTTGTACCTAATATTCTGAGCCTCTCTTTGCTGCTCGGCTTTGAGCGCCGCCGGGGACGCATCCATCAATGACTTGCCACACAACCTACCATGAAACTCCTCTCATGTGCTTGGCACGGTGGCTTCATTCTCGTGCTCCTGTCAAGCGGCCTTGCGTGGGCCAACGACCAAGGCCGCCCAGCTGAGAAGGCTGCCTCGCCAACTACAAGTATACCTGGCCAATGCGAAGTCCGAACCATCAACTACATCACACACACGCTGCCGTCGCTTTGCTTCAAGAGCTCATGGACAGACTCGCTACCGAATCCAACCAAGCTGCCTGGCACAGGCGAATCTGACAACACCACGCAGCATGTCACGCGATCGCCTGTAGAGGAGCAGGCTCCTCCATCCGCTACCGAACAAACGGACACGGTCGCCAACAACTCTGCGGGCGATACCTTTGCGACACCTTTCATGTCATTTGAGGACTGGAAGAAGATGATGCTTGAGCAAACCGGACAGGACCCCCAAAATCTGCATCTGCGAAACTCGAGCGGGCGCCAGAAAACTGATAGATCGTCTCCCGATTTGGATGATGTTGGATTAGGCGAAGAAGGAGAAATATCTCTAGTATTTGATGATTATGGAGAAGGAGATGGCCCCAAGCCTGGGCCTCCTACGGAATTAGCAAACGCAAACGGCGGCGATGATGTTGACGATACTTCAACATCCAAGGATGGCAAAACGCCCATTCACCGAAGCAAAGACGCTGGAAAAACCTGCAAGGAGCGCTTCTCCTATTCCTCATTCGACGCGGGTGCCACTATCTTGAAGGCAGGGCCCCAAGCAAAAAACGCGAAAGCCATTCTAGTGGAAAACAAGGACTCTTATATGCTACTCGAATGCGCCGCGCAAAACAAGTATGTCATTGTCGAGCTTAGTGACGATATCCTCATCGACACCATCGTCATCGCCAATTTCGAGTTCTTTTCCAGCATGGTTCGTCATTTCCGAGTCAGTGTAAGCGATCGTTATCCTGTGAAAATGGATAAATGGAGGACGCTTGGGATCTTTGAAGCCGCAAACTCGCGAGATATCCAGGCATTCCTTGTGGAAAACCCAGAAAACCCCCAGATCTGGGGCAAATATGTTCGTCTGGAATTCTTGACACACTACGGGAATGAGTACTATTGTCCCGTCTCTTTGCTTCGTGTACATGGCTCGACGATGCTCGATTCTTGGAGAGATAGCGAGACAAGTCGAGACGATGATATTCACGAAGAGGATGAAGAAGATCTCCCTGTTCCCACTGTTGCTACGCAAGCAGCAGCTGGACCCAGTCCCAGTCCAGAAGCCGAAGACAAGAACGAGACTCTCCCAGAGCTTGCAAGTATTTGTCTACCTCGTGTTGATGAAGCCCCCTTTCCATCTATGACGGCAACATGCGCTGTACCCTCTACTACTGCCATAGGAGATGCATTACCAGGAGACCAAAGCTCTGGACAACCTGGCGAACGGGCAAAACGACTAACTAAAGATGGCGTCGTGGAGTCGGACGCTGCCTCGCAAGACTCTCCAAAATCAGACGCCACTCAGGCTCGGGACGCATCTTCCGCGCCAACAGTAAAGCAGACAGACCCTTCCAAACCTACCACGAATAATACTGCGCAGGCTCCAGCAGAGTCTTCAGATGCCGCCGGCTCGAGCTCCGGGACCACAAAGAGCCGGACTCCAAGTGCCTCCAGCGCCACGCCAACCGTCCAAGGCAGCTTTTACAACTCCATCACCAAGCGCTTGCAGCAAGTAGAGACGAATCTCACGCTGTCGCTCAAATACGTCGAAGACCAGTCGCGAATCATGCAGGACGCATTACGGCGGACCGAACAGCAGCAGGTGACTAAACTCACACGCTTCTTGGGAGACCTCAACCACACCGTCCTTGCAGAGATGCGCAACGTGCGCGAGCAGTACGAGCAGATATGGCAATCTACGGTCCTCGCTCTCGAAAGCCAGCGGGAGCAGTCTGAACGCGATATTGTAGCCCTGAGCACCAGACTCAACCTTCTAGCCGACGAAGTTGTCTTTCAGAAGCGAATGGCCATTGTGCAGGCAATCCTTCTGCTCTCCTGCTTGTTTCTGGTCATCTTCTCGAGGGGAGTCCCCATTCCCTACCTTACGGCCTTGCAGGAACAAGCCGGTGGCATTGCATATCCCTCATCGTCTCCGTATCCCGGCCAGGGTCCGCATAATATATACAAGTCCGATCCTGGAATTCCACCAGACGCACAGACACAGCCAGATAATGTCCCAGTGGTTAGTGTTTCTTCGTTTGAAGCTGCTTCCAACGTGCCGAGTAAACGAATACCTCATTCTTTGTCTGAAACGACAGAGCCCCATGAGCCAATCTGTGAAGACGGCGGAGAAGAGTATCCGCGGCGGCATCCCTTACCAAGTCCGCCGGCTGAAGACAAGTACCAGTATGTACACTACTTGGACCAAGAGCCAAGGTTCCATTCGCTACACCATTCATCTCCAGCCCTTCTAAATGCGCCCCGGAAACCCCTTCCTTCTCTTCCTGAACATTTGGCATCAAGCCAGGAATCTTAATTAAGCCATGTTCTCGTAAAGATTCATCGCTCTTCGGCATCATTTTGCTTCTTATCTGAGCATTCTGTTGGCGCAACGCGTGTGGGATATTAAATTACATCCTCGGTACAAAGCACAACAAATTTTGATTCAACGCAAGTAAATATATTAAATTACAGACAGACTTTGTTTTCTGTGTCGCTACGTATCCTCATTTTTCCTTGTGAAATTCATGGCTTATCAAACGGTATATAGCAAAGTGGGTAGGTCCGTCCGAAGTAAGTGCAAACGATCATCGCAGATAGAATCAGTAAACTTCAACAACGCCCACAAGGTAATAGTGGCCTTCTTTTCGACCAAATATGGTTCTCTTTGAACTTCACTCACTAAGTCGTACTGCCGTAGAGATGCTGTATGGCGGTCTCATAGTCGTACTCTTCGAGGGCTGCAAGACGAGTTCCTCGATCATATTGAGATCGCCGGCGCCGCTGTTCGTCGCGGAAGTGTTGTCCTGCATTCGGTGTGAAGAGGCCTAACAAACTGTAAGCTTGAGAATGACCAGCAAGCCAAAACCCTATGTGTAGTACTAACCGACATGCTCAGCGTTCTCGCAGCTTCGCTTCATTTTGGATTGATTGTCAGGCTCTGGGAATGGCTCCTCTTGTCCAGCGAGATCGGGCATTGGACCGTTCGATGTATAGTAAAGCTTTGCTACGTTAGCTGTTCCATTGAAACCCAGCATACTAAAGGAAATCCGATGCAGAATGCTTACTTTAGGACGATAGTGCGAGGCCTCTAGCATTACTGAACTGTTCCGAAATTTTTGTACCAAACAATCTTTACCCTGAATGGCTGTTTATGAAAAGTCAGATTGATGAGGAACACGAACATCTGCTGATACAGACTTACTGGCGTATGAGATCTCTGCCACTTTGTCACTTTTGAAGCAGTTCCTAGACCAAAATGTGAGCAACGCAGAATACATAAGGGAAATTTTGCGTAGAAGACAGAGTATACCAGCGCTGATTTCCGCGGGCAGTGACAAACTTGAGTTGCTATGTTAGCCTAAGATCTTCCATGGGAGTATGAGAAATCATTGTCTACTGACATCAATAATATCCAGAGGCTGAAAATCGACATTAGTCAAAGAGAAATGCGTCACAAGAGAGGGAATAAACTTACATCTACAAAATTAATGAACGCATATCCGACACTGTTCATAGCCGTTAGTAACTTGAATAGAACAAGACACAGGCAATAGGGAGAATAAATACTCACTTGCAATCGTTGGCAAAGTCGATGCGAAGGTACATGAAGTCATATTTTCCCCAACTAGACTCGTCAATGATTCTTTTCAGCATGGCTTGGTCCACTTTGTTGGGAATATTCCGAAGCATTATCTGCAAAACGGTCAGCGAGGAATCGCAGTCCAGTGACTAATAATCTCTTACTGTGGTGCGAACATCAATCCCATCGCGAATGCGAGTGATGTCAACGTGGTTATGATGGGTCGCCGTGCTGTGATAAGTAGACCTGCTGACTCTCATGGCATTCTGACGGCGGGCATCTGCTCTGTCAGCCCCTGAAAAAGTCCTGGATGGACTATAGCTGTTCTGAGCCGTCAGAGCTGGAGATGGCGGTGTTTGATACAAAGTTCCAAAGAGAGGGTACTGTGGAGTAAATGGTGTCAAAGGGTTGCCCGAGTTTGTTTGCACCGGGGGCAGGAATGAATCTAGCATATATGGCACGGCCGGTGTGAATGGTGCTTGGAACATGAGTGGATACATAGTTACGGGCGCATTGTAGTGAGCGCCCTCCTGCCCAACATGAGAAGGGTTCGAATTTGAGTTGGGAGTAACGGGGCTCAGCCGCTGTTGACGGTCATCTGTTCTATTTCCAACTGTCATCTCTTCCAATGCGTCGGTGATCCCCGAGGCAGACAAAGCATTTGAGTTGTAAGCTGAGGCAAATAGCTGAATTCCCTAAATTGCCATAGTATTAATATGACTGCTATTTGATGTAGAAGAGATTGACATACCTCAGTAGAGATGCCACCGCTGCAAGCTTGTATGACGGGAAAGGCTGTGGTGGTGTCACAGAACTCGGCAACAGCTCTGAAAGAACCGTTTGGGAAAGTACTTAGCCTGACGAAGGCAAACAAGCGGCCGTGTGATTGCAAGAATCGATAAGCCACTCTCATGACGTGCGTCGGGTCCATGACAACTCCAGGCGGGACAACAACAAAGACTTGGACTTGACCAGTATGAGAAACGCCTACCGCATAGCCAGAAAGCTTATCCAACTCAGCTCGGGAATCAGAATCCAAATTGCCTGCAGCCTGTCCCACATCAAGATGAGCGCCTTGAGCTTGGACAACGCGTGTGGGATTAGTAAAGGCAGTTTTCCAGCCCTTGTCCACTTGATGAAGCTTTGCCTGCACTGCACAAGCGTCTCTGATATCAGTGAAGTAGACAAACACTCCGCCACTGTGAGCTTTGGAATTTCTTGCTCCGTAAGTGTTGTTGCCATCATTTTCAATGTCCTGTATACATAGCAAGTTTTACAGGTCAGTACTGGTTCTCTGAAGCTCCGTAGGTATACTTACGGCCAAAACAGCCTCTACCTCACGCGTGGAAACTTGGGTGGGTGATGTTATAACAAGAATTCTCGACAACCCAATGTCGGTACTGAGAGCGCCAGAAATAGGACCTTCTCCGTCTGGCAAGCGGACGTAAGTATTGCCGACGAAAGGACTGAACGTTGAAGCTGTTGGCGACAACCTCGTGCCAGCGCCATGCATGGAGGTGATGAAGGGGTCCTTGTCTATGTGAGAAACTACACTGCGAAAGCTGCCGGCCGGAAGTCGAGCGGGTGACGCGGTGGTAGCTGAGCGGGCAAAACTCTTGAGAAGGCTGGATGATTTTGGACCATCATCCGGGCTCATTGCGGTCAACCGAGTGTCTGGCGTTCCTTTGAAAGAATCGGCGCCTCCGCTCGATGATCGAGGAGACGATGGATTGTCATTTTGGTGCGCCATTGTAGAGTGAACCGTGGCCTAGTGATAGGTGAGATCGATATGTGGTTCCTAAAAGTGAGGTAAACCTCTGTGGTCTTGGTCGTGGATCAAAACGAGCAGGTCTAGCAGCAGTAATGATTCTACTGCTTGTGCGCGTGTAGATGAAAGGAACAAGATGCAGTGTGCTCGCTGCATAGGGGAGGTTACATGTTCACGAAAGAAGAGGGAGGAAGAGGCAGTCTCCGAGAGGTGCTTTAGGGGGGAGCTTGAGTCAAAGGGCAGACCCGGGGAGCAGCTGCCAGTTTCTGCCTGGAGAAAAAGTGATACGTTGTTGCTCCTGCCTTGCTTGCATCGTGGAAAATTTGCTCTTCCCCTTTTTTTCTCTCCTTGGTATTGGGCAAAGGGACGGGTCAACAAGGCAGGCGCCGTCTTTGCTAGCACTGCCGCGTTTCCTTCTCCTGCTCTTGCTTTGTAGTAAGGAGGTAGCAAGTAGCAGGAGTTACCTCTGGTATTCGTCATCCGACTGATTATGAGCTGTGACAAGAGCGATGAAGCAGCGTATCAGAGCACGGCGCCATCTGCGAGTATCGCAACTGCAGCTGGTTATTATGGCCTGATCCAATTGCATGATTCACGAGGTATTAGATTGAAGCTATTTGTAATGAGTGAGAAGAGATTGCTCTGTAGTACTTGCTACTGAAATAGAAATGCGTAAATGGCTGCACGAGTTTTGTAGCTGCTTGTCCTGATGTAAATTGAGGAAAGATAAGTAAGTGCTGAGCAATAAAGAGCCATTTCTGTGCGGCGAGTGAGTGAGTTAGACGGGCCTGTATTTGAGGAAAGACGATAACTTCGAGAGGGACCTCAAAACAGAACGAGACAATTGTAACATCTGATCTGCTGTGTCATAAATTGCTCGCAATTACTACTATCTTTCCTAGACACATATAATATTTTCGTAAATACTACAAGACTCCTTGCTGGCTTTCCCATGACCCAGACTATAGACATACCCAGTTCCCTTTCCATAATGCGCCGGTGATATCTCAATATAATAAATAGCTCGCTGTATCGACAATAATAACAGGCTGTTAGTGAAAATAAAATAGCAAAGATATTTCAGTTGGGCGCTGATATTTTTTTTTTATAACCCGGCAAAAATCAAGAAGCAGAATTGCATTTCATGTGAGATTTCTCATCTCCTGCAATTCAGGGCTGCGGTCCTCTTCTTCGTCGACCACGGTTTGGACCATCTGGACGCTGTGCTAATACATCTCTCAGCTGAGGATCGTCTTTATTCTTATCAACATGATGTACGCGAACGTGTCTGTAGAGTATTAAATGTCAAAACGCTGTCCTGGAGGCTCATCTACACGGCATAAAAGAGTCATGCATGATACAAATAGATATCATGTATTGAGACGACGGCAAGACGTACCTCTGCAAATTGTCTGGCCTTGGATACTTGTGTTCTCTATCTGCGCAAAAGGGACAGACATATCCAGGCGAGTCATGCACCAAACCGTGCCGTATCATCTCATTTTTGCGCTTGAAGCCTTTCCCACCTTCGGCGCGGGGACAGCCCTTCACGGGGCAGTAGTGTGGGCGGGCTGAAGAATGCACATTAGCGTGGGAATTGAGAAGGTATTGAGTTTGGAACGGCGCAGCAGTACACCCGTCAAACGTGCACTTGTAGCCTCCAACCTGTGGATTAGTAATTCCGTCGATGCTCATACGATCCGCTACTGACGCGATGGCAGCCGGTGGTGAGGCAAGGTAGTTGGGCTGGAGGCTCTTATTGGAGGCGTTGCTGAGATGATACTCGGCGGGCGAGCGATGCGAGGATCCGCTGGAGGCCTGGCCATACGGGCTGGAGGCGAGGGAGCTGGGAGACGGGAAGCTGCGCTGATATCCTTCACTGGGAGAGGACATTGGGGGTGACACACGACCACCGGCAGGCATTGACTGGACAGGCATTGACTGGAGGCGCGAGACACCTACGTTGTTGGAGGATCGAGGAAACGCTCGCGCGTCGCCGGGCGGGCGCATTGACAGGTCCCTGTCGCTGGATGGTGGAGGCATCTCTGTCGCGAATTGACTCTCAATGTTCAATTCACGAATTGACGGCAGGCTCATGTTCTGGCCGCTGTTACTATCGGTCTTTGACGAGGCTATCTGCAAGGGGGCCAGCTCGCCGGACTCGGGCGATAATAAAGACTTCGCGCCATTCTCCGTTGCGCCATGGCGTCCGCTTAGCCTGTGTGGTGATGGGCCATTGAAGTGCTTGGGGCCGTCGTCACGAATGGAGAGTTGGCCGGTTGAGGCCGTCAGGTCCCTACTATCTTGGCCGTGGTAAGGCGAGTCGAGCGCTAACGCTCCGGCAGCGAAAGCTTGTAGGCGATGCGTGCCATCGCTTCTGGCGGTCTGCGGTCGCTGGACATAGTCGACATCGTTCAAGTGCTTATCGTCTTGAGGGACACTCTTCTGGGAGTCGTCGTCGTCTTCGGTGGTCTCAAGGTCATCTCCGCCGGGCAGCGCCTGGTGGCTCGCGGTATGTGCTATCTCGGGATTACCACCGTTGGCAAGATAGGAGATGAGGACAGTATCACCAGACACGGGTTGGAGCTTTAGGCGATTAGACTTGGCATTTCCGTCGATGGGAGGAAGACTGACTGAAGCGATTGGAATGTCCGGGGGAGGGCTCTCGGTGGGTTCGAGCCTGGGATGCACGGCTTTCATCTGAGGAGAGCCTGGGTCCCCGTACGAATCTATCGGATCATAGTCGTGGTACTGTCCTAGCGGCGGCTGTGGCGATCGCGATGACTGCATCAAGTGTTCCTGGCATTGATCTTGGGGCTGGCTTTGTCGGGCTATCAGTTGCGGAACCGTCGTCATGGTTCAGTTGTCCAGGAGGTCACCGGTCAACTCTCCATGGCACCCTGGGGCATGCGGGGGCTGTAACGCTGTGGTGCAGACAGGAGGTACTTTATCTGCCTTGGAAGCTGACGAGGATGGACGGACCACGCGAATCCAGCAGCTCTCTGTGTTCTTTTCGCTGCTTCCTTCTCGTGCCCCCTTTTTGGTCTCTATTTTTCTTTTTATCCTGCTGTTCTTCCTGATTCAATGAGCCGCTGGCAATGCGAGTCGAGAGCTGAGCAGATGGAAGGGGGACCGTAAAGGCCCTCTATGATTCTCTACGGATTCGTTGATCTCCTAGAGTCCTTGCCAGCCTTTCCTCCTGCGTTGGGGAACTTCTCAAGATCAGCCCCCGCGCAGCTTATGCGCGCGTTTGTGAGTGTGTGTTGCCTTTTTTCTGCGCAAACGGCACGTGAACGTGATTGAACCTCGTCGGGGTATCTAATATAAAAGACACCAGGCCCCGTCTGTAGGAGCCGTATTCAGAGCTACCTAAGGTAAGGACAGAGAGTATGTAGGTATGGCTGGCCAGAAAAATACGAGAAACGGCGGCCAGAGGACGCCGAAATGGCGGAGGAAGGACAATGCGACGCAAAAAAAGCAGGACCAGGCAGTCTAGGCTCGAAAGGACTAAAATGACATGCGATAACTCGACGCTCGAGATTGGATCGACCGCAGAACCAGCAAGCAAGTTCAGACGCTGATGCTACTCGTACTGTAGATGGGTCGAATGGCGGGGGAATGGACAATTAGGCGGCGGCAAAGTGGTCTAGCGCATAGGTAGTCAGAGCAGATGCTGTGCTGTCGCATTCCGTGGACGACGCCCGGCGGTTCTGCGCGAGTGGTTGTGCACGCTAGCAGCCCGAGAGTGTGTCAGTCTTGTCAGATGTTGGATTGAGATTGAATGAACGATTGCTGTAAATAGCACGGGAGAGCGAGAGTGCGTGAGAACGAGGGAGAGAGGAGAGAAGGCTCGCATCTCGATGGAGCGTCCTGGGAGGCCGTGAAACAGCGCCAGCCATTGGTGGTACTACTACTAAGGTCCTGTATGTACATGCCATTGCGCCTCGTCCTATTACCTTAGTAGACGGTAGGTCGAAATGCGGATCCGCCAGCAGAGTCGAGAAGGTCTCAAGCTTCATGTCAGCAGCTTCTCATGCAAGAATGTGCAGGCCGTGATGGGGATTGGGTGCTGGCAGTGCTGGGTGCCTGACCTAATTGGCTCTAGGCAGAAGGATAGGAGTCTTAGAGGCAGCAGATAGCGGATAGCAGGTGCTAATACTATCCATGATACATATGCAATATGCAGGGAGGCAAGTCATGAAGGTAGCAGTGCTAGTGTTAGTGTTTGGTGAGTGGCTGAGGACGAGGGAAAGGAATAGCATGCGGGAACATGCAAATGCAGTGGAAGCAGAGCGGAAAGGCCGCGTCGAAGAATACATGTAGGGAGTTGATATTGATATCATTACTAGTAGGTACACGAGGAAATGACCCTCTTACTGGATCCAGCCAGTGCTAGCACACCTGCTCCAGGTAGGTGGGAAGGTCAATAAGTGTACGGTAGTCCACCCCAGATAACGGGTAGGGCCAACGATAGTATTTTAATACTGCAACACCACCCGTCTTGGCATCATCCTATCCATCGAAACCGTTTGTTTTCGGGCGGGAGGGTTACGGAGGGTTCCGTCTCGCTCTCATCCGTGGCATTTCCACGGCATCCTTATTTATCTGGCATCTGCCGCCGTGACCTCGGTTAACGGCCGCGACCCACGCCGCCAAAGCGTCCGGTGTGGCACCGATCTCGAATCGCTCCAGCCGAGGTCAATTCTAGGAGCAATTCAACGCGCTTCCCCGGATCGGAGTGACATAACCAGACAAAAGTGGCAGACCAGCTCTCAAACCTGAACTCTCAAACAAAGAAAAGAAAAGGAAAAAAAAAAATAAGACGTGAGCAATTTCTGCCGCTGTCGATTCTGCTGCGTGTCCCAAGTAGGCTTTCTTTGCGTCTGAATACCTTGACCTAGCCCATTTGCCGTGCCTTGTATGTGTAGCAAGCACATGCTCCAGTTCTAATCGGAGCTTTCTTTTTTCTTTCTTTCTTGTCGCAAGTCGCAATGGCACAGTCCAAGCCCGCGATTTCGCCCTGGGGCGGTGCTGTCGCCGGCGCAACCGGAGCTGTTATTGCAAATGCCTTGGTGTATCCTCTGGATATGTACGTTTTTTTTTTTTTTTTTTTTTTTTTTTGGTTCTTTTTTCGTTCTTTCGTTGTTTTGTAGTGGTTGTGGTTGTGGTTGTGGTTGTTCGGCGCATTTTCCACATCTGCCCGCTAACTTACATACTTGCGATAGCGTCAAAACTCGGCTCCAGGTACAAGTGAAGCCTTCCGGCGATAAAAGCGACAACTCTTCCGATGAAGTGCACTACACGTCGACCTGGAATGCCATCTCGCGGATCGTGGCGGAAGATGGCCTCCAGGGCCTATACGCTGGTATGAACGGCTCGCTGGTCGGCGTGGCCTCCACCAACTTCGCATACTTCTACTGGTACACCGTTGCCAGGGCGCTGTACACGAAATCTGCGGGCCCTTCTGCGAGCGCGCCTTCTACAGCGATAGAGCTCTCTCTAGGTGCAGCGGCTGGTGCCCTGGCGCAGCTCTTCACGATCCCCGTTGCCGTTGTCACGACTCGCCAGCAGACGGCTGCCAAGGCCGATAGAAAGGGGCTCTTCGCGACAGCCCAGGAGGTCATCGAGGGCCCGGACGGTGTTAGTGGACTTTGGAGGGGTCTCAAGGCCAGCCTTGTCCTGGTCGTCAACCCGGCCATCACATACGGTGCCTACGAGCGGCTGAAGGACGTCTTTTTCCACGGCAAGACAAAGCTACAGCCTTGGGAGGCATTCGGTAAGTCTCCAGTACCGAGGTTATTGCTTTGCTCCATATAGCGTATCCTAACAATCTTAGCTTTGGGAGCCATGTCTAAAGCTCTAGCAACGATCGTCACCCAGCCCCTCATTGTCGCCAAGGTGGGCTTACAGTCAAAGCCACCTCCTGCGAGAAAAGGAAAGCCCTTTGGCAGCTTTATAGAGGTGATGCGCTTCATAATCGAGCATGAAGGCGTTCTCGGACTCTTTAAAGGAATGGGCCCCCAGATCTTAAAGGGCCTTCTTGTCCAGGGAATTTTGATGATGACAAAGGAGAAGTACGTTTATTCCGTTGGAGGGCGTCCACTGAATATTTCGCTCAAGGTACAATGCTAACAGTTTCCTAATAGGGTTGAATTGCTTTATGTTCTATTTATGCGATACCTCACCAAGTCACTCAGCCTCTCAAGAGCACGGGGCGCCATCGCGGTTTCATCAGCTGCGGGTCTGGCAAAGAACGCCACACTGGTAGCACCCTTAGTAAAAAGCTGATAACGTATTTGTTTGCTCCTAGTTGATTAATGTTTTGTATGATAAATGCTATCTCTATAGCTATATAGTACTATACGGACCTGCCCACGCTTGGTAGCCTTGTAATCTTAGGCATATGAATGACGCTTTTAAGCAGTACTATTTGATGATCACAAAGCTATACCTTGACCTGAAATCTCGGCCTAATCATCTATAACTTTTCTTATCTGACTCGCTAGTCCTATAGCTGATTTCGGTGCCAAGGAAGTTCAAAATATACTCAAAAGGCCTCCCAGTTACCAATTTGGATGGGAGAATCGCTAAATATATCGCCGCAAAGCTCTTGCGCTGCCCGGTGCTCCCACAAGCTCTCAATGACCAGATACATGCGGCCATGACTCGTATTAGACGATTCAATGTCGAATTCAGGTGTCCGAATAACTGCTCCAGAGTCTTCCAAATCACCTTTTGATTCTACTAGAATACGCGTCTGTGCCTCTGGGCCACCAACGATTGAGATTCGGATCATCAAAGCTGGCAGGGAGCGGGTATCATAATGCAAAGATTCCGACAAAGGTATCGAGCTTTGAAAGGAGGCAATAGCTCGAGTTACCCATGTTGCATCAATGGATGCCCTCCAACGCTGCCCCTCTCCTTTCAAAGCGAATGGTCGTAAGGGTGTTCGTAATTTTCCCGCAGTATCAGCCGGTATGGGCTCTATAGTAACCGGCGTCATGGAGCCAATTCGTAATGTAAAATCAGCAGTCTGCTGTGCTTCAAAAGTCGAGCAAACCAGAGTATAATCGCCCGCTTCAAGAATCTCAAGCTCAGCAGAAGCGCAACCGCGACGATATTCCCCCGACGAAACGACCAAGTCTTTCCTCCGAACTGTATTTGCACGTTTCCCTCGCGCCCAAATCAGGTCAATATGTACGTGAACCTCTTTATTGCTCGTGGCCAGCAGAGCGGATATAGGGGTGGCGCGAGAAATTGATAGTTTATACTGGGGGTTGAGAAAAAAAGTAGTACAACCCGAGTTTCCTCCAGCGTTTCGCCTATTCCAGGCACCCTGTTGTTCTGTAAAATATCTCATCTTCTCTTCTGCTTCTTGAACTTCAACGGGTCCGTTGGAAAAGACAGATAACGTAAAGGTGTAGCTGGCCAAAGCCAAGTCCTGTTGATCGATAACAACGGTGTATGCTTTACCAGCCCTGCTTTCAATCCGCGCGAGTGTCTGCGGAGCATCAACCAATGGCCCAGAGTAGGTTGGCCCATCGCTGACCGGAACTTTGTATCCTTGTCTGTCAAAGACTAGGATGCTCATAAAGCCAAGTTGGCTAGCCACAGCTGCTAAAGAGCCAGATTTGTTGCGAGCAATCTCAAGTTCGGCGTCTGCGAAATGGCGGCTCAATAAGATCCATACCACTCCACCGGTCTGCGAAGTGATTGAGAATTGCGGATTCCGTACCAAGGATGCCGCAAAGTCTTTTGTGGGAATGTCCCAAGCAAAATGGCGGTCTTGGCGATGGGTAAATAAGGCCGGATTCCAATTGAGATACATGGAGTCAAAATGCTGAGCCATATCTTCAATAGACAGCCAAAAGGTACCCGCCGACGGTGAACTGGCATTGCCACTATCCTTTTCAGTTGAGGAGAGCGTATCAAATCTGGGCCTCCAAGGGTTTTTAACTAGAAATTTGCGACTCGAAGAATCAATGTCTTGCACAGCGTAATCGTGCTCCCCTATCAGACCCATGATATCTCCTTCTTCAGCAGAGATGTGGCCAGTGCCAAGAGTAATGATGACATTCTCCATTTCATAAGCTGTCTTGACTCTATCCCACGTCTCGTCTATATCAAAGGCTTCCCTAACAATGTGTCAGCAGGCTTTCTACCGCACCTTGACGCGGGTGCAAACTCGTACCTCTGGAGAAATAACTGTTCTGGTATCCAACCAGTAAGAACCCAAAGATCAGTTCCTGAATTGCTACCTGGAAAGTCATATCCACCTCGTACTTTGAGGTAGGCCTTCTCGAGCAGCGCTGGCCATAGCAGACAAGGATTGTGTCGATTGATAACAAAGAGGGCCCGGTCTGTACCCGAAGCGGGCAGCCGATCATCTATGGTCACTCGACGAGCACAGCCGTTGAAGTTTAGCCGGAAGATGTATTTCCCCGAGGGAGACAGCTTGGGCTGCCCCCTTTCATGGTCAAATGGATGCATGATCGTAGAGAGGACCTAGATGCAACATGTTAATTGAGATGGCAACATGTACAGTACACCTACTTACGGCATGTTTCCCGGTCCAAATCTTTGCAGCGGCAGAAAGGCTGGCGACGACTGAGCAATCAGTAGTAATATCCTGCACCAAGTCGAGCCGCGTGCTATGGGTCATAAGACTATCATCTTGATCGGCAGGAAAAGGGCCAAATAGCTCATGTGGCCTGTGCCATGCTAAAAAATTGGCCACTTGGTCTTCAGAAAGCGGAAAGACGGTCTCATCGCTGGATATGTGTCAGAAACGGGACGTGTGAAAGCCGAGTATTGCCCACGTCTCCACAATATAATGAAGGCGTACAGACTGAGAGAGACCTCACATGAATGGTTTCGAATCAGGCCCGAGTTGAAACTCGGCACTCAGAGGGTCTTGACTCCAAGGCGGGTAAAGGCTACCGTGAAGTCGGGAAGCGCCCTGCAAGAGACCCAGGCCATTCTTCACTGGAGACGGCGAAGAGGCTGGTGCCTGAGCTTTGAGCTGTTCGGCGAATTTGATGAGCTGCTGACATCTGCGGCGAAACCGGGCTGCTTCTTCTTTACTGATTCCCTTCTCAGCAGCTGCTCGCATATACAGCTCGGCCGCCTGGATAGCATAGTCTAAAGCTTTCTGGCCGGTTGATGTTGCGAGCAGAGACTCTACGTCCTAGACAGAAAAACTCATTGTTAGTGAACACGGCATCTTATGATGGAGAAGCTCCGAGCACATGATATGCCGGCATGTTCAAAATGAGGGCCTACTTTTGCTCTCCTCTCCATGCCTCAGGTAGGTGGCATTATAGCTTCACGGAGCTCATTCTACCTATATAGCGATAGCAGACAAGGGAGATGACATTCAAAGTGGGTTTTAAAGAACAACATGCACCTAACGGGACGCCCTTACATCATAGGTAGCGCTTTGCAAAGGCGAAAGTAGCCCATAATTAGGCCGCTGGTCAGTTCGCTACTCCAAAGTCGGCTGCTATTGGACAGCTTCGGTCATTAGTAATGTCGAAGCTACTAGTGGAATAGGCGGCGATATAGCGATGCTGTTGAAGACAAAAGAGAAACAAACGGATACTTTTTCCACATTAAAAGTCTGTTTAAAATTTCCAATGAATTATTATTATTAACATTGATGGGTATATTATCTTGATATCTCATAAGTCCAAAAGTAGCTCGTCTATTTCGTCTATTTCGTCTCTCAAATCTCTATGCAGTTGAGATAAGACATGAAACGGCTTCACAGCCTTTGGCCTCCATGTCGGAGTCTTGGTATCCATACATCCAAATATGGTCTCACATCCATCCTCATCGCTGCTTCTTTTCCAACCTATGCTCTGAAAATTTGATATTTTCTTCTTTTCCAAGAGAGCCGAATCCGTTTGCCGTCTTCTGCGATTGAAAACGATTCGACGAGAACCTCTTCTCTGAGGCCCCTCAAAACGCATCTCCTCTTCGCTGTCCTCTAAGCATGGTTCGTTTTCAGCATCACTAAGACTTTTGGCTTTGGCAGTCGTGGCACCTCTACTGGCTGTTTGTTGAGGACTAGTAGGCAATACCCATTCACTAATCCCTTCTTCCCACCGCCAGCCGGAGAAGATCGTGCTGAATTCTGGATCGGCAGGAGTCGTCATAGACAGACTCTCCGCAAAATTTAGATCACGAAGATCTTCAGTCTTTTGGGCTAGCATAAAGGCTAGATCTTTTCGAAGCCCGCGTCCAAACCAGCCGGGCAGTTTCTCATAATCTAGCTTTGAATAGAGATCAGCCAATATTTCTTGGCTAGAGGCTGAGCTACTGCGCCGGCGACATTGGATGGCGGTACAGAGAAGGGTGATTGTCTGCTGATATTGTTTACCATTATTCGCTTCGGTATCGATTTTATGAGCCATGTTTTCAAAGTCCTCAGCGACTCGTCTTTTCAACCCGACATTTGCCAGCTCTGAATTAGCCACCGCAAGATAGCGGGCAAGGACGAGCAGAAGTGAGACATTGTCCTGGGGGCTTTTTCGGCTCTTGTATCGTGCAATGAGCAAGATGCTACGATCAAGTACATAGACGAGCCGTCTCCAGGCTGATAGTCTCTGTTCCTGTTCTCCAGGTATAATTTGTGATTCCAAAGTGAGCGCCGCGACCGCTAAACCAGCCGCAACGCGGATTAGAGCTTGCTCTATGGCATTGCACTCTGCGGTTTTGGGCCTGTGGCCTCGAGCAAGGGTCCATATAGCTGAACACGTAAATTCGACGATATGCGGTTTCGCGTTTCCTGAAGTTAGCCCTTCGAGACTAGATATCCAGAAACCAGAGAAAGCTCGCGAAGAAAGCGCAGATGGCGAGAGACGTCCTCTATTAACCAAAGCAGACAAACACTCAAAAATAGGGCCGGGTATTTTCTTCCCTTTCAGCGAACTTAGTAATGCCCAAAGCGATGAGAGGTCTTTGCTCTCCCCAAAGTGAGATGGCCTGACCTTCAGCAAGGAATCCTGACGTTTATATATGGACGCAACCAGCTTACTAGCCTCCTCATTGCCTTTCAAATGAAGACATAGGCGTACTAGGAGATTGCAAAATTCCGGTCTAAAGAGCCCATCAACAATGGCGTTTGATATGAGATGTATAGCTTGAGAGCGAACCACCAGCCTTAGCGGCCGCCATCCGGTACGGTCTGCTCCTAGGGTTTCAATCTGGTCGAACAAGTTCGAAGCTGCGTCAGATATGTTCCATATTGATTCATCTCCGCTATCTTTTAACTGCTGTCGATCATACGCATCTATATTTGCGATACAGTCGGGTATTTTGCGCAAACACATAGCAAGTAGCGATTTACCGCGGGAATGCTTTTCCTGAGGTGAAGTTGAGTATAGTAGTCGGTGTAGCCAATGAAATATTGCTTCGTAGATGCGATGTGGCTCGCTGGGTACATGTCGTCGAATCGCATTTAGCTCTTCAATCATGTCGGATGGAAGCGAAGTTAACAAATCGTGCTCGATATCAATATTCTTCATCGGCGTGTCAATTTGGTCTCGGATCTTTCGCCACACTGGTGTGAGGAAATCGACTGATTCGGACGTTGGGGATACGTTTCCCAGCTTCATAGCTCCTAGAGTACGGACCGTTCGTGGCGGCGTTGTGACAGATTTATCAGGTACAAACGGCGCCGCTCTTTTGGTCCTTTGGCCGTACGTAGAACGAATGCGCTTCGATGTCGGATCTTGGCCATTGTCTGAAGTTCGTTTGGATCCGGCTAACGGCGCTGAAGGTTTCTTGGGTACGAGCTTTCGGAGGCTAGTTAGGCGCGACTGAAGCTGGCGCAGCAATCGCTGGCATCGTGCGGCGGTCCATTGCTGAGGGCCGTCCGAATCTGAGGCTCTGGGACCTACATAGAGTCGCGATCTCGTGCTAGAGCGTTGCGATGGTACAGCTCTCACTACCACCGCCGATGAATCCATAAACAAATAAGAAAAATTAAGCAAAAATATTACCAAAGCTAGAAGTAACCAAAAGGTAATAATAGCTACAAGATAAAAGAAGAGGCAAATGCGAAGCAGTTGCCTAGCCCAGCATCTTTAACGTGTCGTGTATCAACGTCGCTTTGTAAAACAGTGATGAAGCACCGGCACGGTTGCTGCTTGTAGTAGTGAGGCACAAGCCTCTGTTTACTTTGTTCCGCTTTCGCATTAGATCGGAGCGCAGACCCTACTAGGGGCTTTCCTGTTTCGTAGAAAGTCCAGCACCCGCGGGGTACTAACGGCTCGCCTGGAAATACTGAGCCGAGCCAAGTACTATCCATGTACCCCGCCGCTCCGAATTGCCGGACCGTACCTATGCCAAATTTTTTCTTTTTCTGCCGGAGCCGATTCCTTTGGTGCGTGACTGACTCTTTTCAACCCAATTCTTCAAGACGTCCCAGTCATTTCCGACCAATATTTAAATGACTGGTCTCTTTCTTTGTTCTAGAATATCTCGTCGTTAATCGTCCCGCTTTCTTCATCCCCCTCGCGTATGACAATGGCGGCCGAAGCACAAGTAGCTGCGAATCCCCCTCCAGGTAAAGAGGCCCCAAGTATACAGGCCTTTGTCGACAATCCGGCTGACCACACTGGTACATCCCTGTAGCTAATGCTGTCGATGACAACGCCATGTCTACTCCCGAGAAAGCTGTGGTTGAAGGGGAGGTGGAGGCAGAGGCAGAGGCAGAGGCAGAGGTTGATCCTGCGGCCGAAGGTATTTGCTCTGCGCCGCCAATTGCAGCTTCAAGGTCTAACAGCATTGTGCTTGACATAGCTATTATAAACCTCACAATCGTCCTTCCCGATCCCGAGGCTGAGCGAATGCAAATTATGGTGAGCCTTGGAACAAGCCTTGACCCAATCATTGACTCTGTATTAATACAATTATAGGTATCAACCCAAGAGCAGGTCCACGAGATCCGACAGTCCATCATCGACTCTCCTGCGGCATTCCAGTACACATGCTTCCACCTCGAATTCCAGGGCCAAAAGGTCAATGACTTTGTTCCCTTGGCCGAGATCCCGGACCTTGGCACCGAGCCGGAATTTCGCCTGGTCCCGGACCCATACACCGAGAAGGAGGCTCGCATCCATCTGGTGAGGATTCGAGAGCTCATTGGCGCCGCTGGTAACCGCTCCGATGCCTCTCAGGGTATCCTCCCCGGCCTGTCTCTCTATGAGTCTGTGACCAAGAAGCTGTCAACCGAGGCCGAGGGCAATGAGGAGCAGTCACTCACAAAGGACTATGACTTCCAGGCCATTCCTTCAATCACTAGCCTCATCCCCGAGCCCGTTGACCCGGCGCCCAAGACAGTCAAGATGGTGGCTCTCTCATCGTGGAACCCCCCACCTTGCCATCTGCAGCAGCGGGGTCATCTGCTCTACATCGTTGTCACCACCAACGAAGGCGAACAGTTCCAAGTCACTGCGCACGTGTCTGGCTTTTTCGTCAACAAATCCTCCAACGCCAAATTCGATCCCTTCCCGCGCCCCGCGCCCAAGGGCCAATCCGCTCACTCTCTTCTGAAGCTGATTGAATTGCTGTCGCCCTCCTTTTCCGACACTTTCAAGAACCTCCAGGAGTACAACAGCCAGCGAGACCCCCTGGCCACCTTCCAGATCACCAACGCTATCCCCAACTCGCCTTGGGCTGTGCCATCTCCTAGCTCGGCTCTTTGCACACACTCTCCCGATGTCACTAGACCTCAGGAAACATATCTGCTCGCTGGTGTCGACAACACCGACACATTGCGCGACTGGAATGAAGAATTCCAATCCGCAAAGGAGCTTCCCAAGGAGACTGTCCAGGACCGAGTGTTTCGCGAGCGCCTGACGTCCAAGCTTTTCGCGGACTACAACGACGCTGCCGTAAAAGGCGCAGTACTGATTGCGCACGGAGACATTGCGCCGCTGAATCCTACAGAGACCAAGGATGCGCAAATTTTTGTTTACAACAACATCTTCTACTCTTTCGGAGCTGATGGCGTCGGCACCTTTACCTCGGAAGGCGGCGATGAGGCTGCACGTGTCGCCACAGGTAAGGATGTAGCTGGTGTTCAGATGGTGAACCAGCTGGACATTGACGGCCTGTTCACCCCGGCTACCGTTGTTGTTGACTACCTCGGAAAGCGTATTGTTGGCCAGAGCATTGTTCCTGGCATCTTCAAGCAGCGTGAACCTGGCGAGCACCAAATCGACTACGGTGCGGTAGACGGAAAAGATGTTGTTGCCATCAATGACCAGTTCACCACCCCTTTCGCCCAACTCTCCAAGGCCCTCAAGGTTAAGCAGCACCCTGTTTGGGACAAGGACGGCAAGCGATTCGATCTTGAGGCGAGTGTGGAAACCAAGGGATTGGTGGGTACTGATGGTCGTAAATATGTTCTCGACCTCTACCGAATCACACCTTTTGATATTGCTTGGCGGGAGGAGACTTCAACCGCGGAAGGTCAGACAGAACCCTCAGAGTACCCTCACCGTATGACGGTCCTGCGACCTGAGTTGGTGGACTCGTTTGGTCGCTACCGCATGAAGCAGTGGCTCGATGCCGAATTGGCTCGCCGTGTCAAGCCCAAGGCAGAAGATGCTTCAGCTGAAGCTGCGGGCGAAGCCAAGGAGGAGGCCAAGGAAGAATCCAAGGAAGAGACCTCTGAGGAGACTAAAGACGATGAGGCCAAGGAAGAGAAGGACGAGGCTGCAAAGACAGAATCCAACGAGGCCGAACAGAACCAACCCAACCTGGCAGATTTCAAGTTTGGACTCAACCCGGACGCCTTCAGCGGCCAGGTTCCTCGGACTGAGGAGGAGAAGGCTGAGCTCGAGGCCGACGAGCAAGAAGTCAGGGCGGCAGGAGAATACCTCCGCGACCGAGTCATTCCCGAATTCTTGCGTGAGCTCACTGATTCCGACATCAGCTTCCCTATGGATGGCCAGTCACTTGGCCGTATCCTGCACAAGCGAGGTATCAACATTCGATACCTTGGAAAGATCACTTCGCTTGCTGTCAACGACCGACTCCGCTGCCTGCGCGAAATCTGTATCCAGGATATGGTTTCTCGTGCCTTCAAGCACGTTTCTGCCATCTACCTGCGCTCACTTCCCGTTGTTTTGGCGCCGTCCTGCATGTCTCACCTCCTGAACTGCCTGCTCGGCCACCAGCTTAACGCCAAGCCTGTCGCAGACGTTGACCAGACTCTCCGCGAACTATACCCTGAGGCTGATTTCTCGTTCGAGACGGTGACACCTGAGTCACTCCGGGGACAAATTGAGCAGCAGGTTTCCAACCGCTTCCGCTACGAACTGGGTGCCAACTGGTTCAACGAAGTCCGTCCCGTACAGCTGCTTCGTGATATCTGCATCAGAGCGGGTGTCCAGGTTCTGGCAAAGGACTATATATTCGACAGCGCCGCTGCCGGAGCCGCTGTTAGCCCTGCCCAGCCAGAGCAAGCCAACGGCGAAACCAAGACCGAGACCAAGACCGAGACCAAGAGCAGCAAGAAGAAGAAGAAGACGAGAGAGAGCTCACCTACAGCCACTGCAGCCCCCGAGATCGTCTCTACCTTCACCCCTGAAGACATTCAGAAGGTTGTGCCGGTTGTGAAGCACTCTTGCCCTCGAAGCTCGCTCGCCGAGGAGGCTCTCGAGGCCGGACGCATCTCCATCCTTCAGAACCAGAAGAAGCTTGGACAGGAGCTGTTGCTGGAGTCGCTGTCGCTCCACGAGCAGATTTACGGTATTCTCCACCCCGAAGTTGCGCGAGTCTACAACAGCCTTTCCATGCTGTACTACCAGCTCGACGATAAGGAGGTCGCTGTTGAGTTGGCCAGGAAAGCCATTATTGTTTCCGAGCGCACTGGCGGCGTGGACTCTGCCGAGACGCTTCTCAACTACCTAAACCTCAGTCTCTTCTTGCACCAGGTTGGAGACAGCAAATCGGCGCTGGCCTATTCCATCCATGCGCTGAAGCTGTGGAAGATCATTTACGGACCTGGCCACCCAGACTCAATCACCACGATCAACAACGCGGCCGTGATGCTGCAGGGCGTCAAGGCTTACCACGAGTCTCGGCTGTGGTTTGAAGAGTCGCTGCGTGTGTGTGACTCCGTCTTCACCAGGCAGTCCATCAACTCAGCCACTCTGCTGTTCCAGCTGGCTCAAGCCCTCGCGCTTGACCACGACTCAAAGGCGGCTGTCAACCGGATGCGTGAATCCTACAACATCTTCCTCGCCGAATTAGGCCCGGAGGACAAGAATACCAAGGAGGCTGAAAGCTGGCTGGAACAACTGACCCAGAACGCCGTGTCGATTGCTAAGCACGCCAAGGACGTACAGGCCAGACGTATTCGTTCCGGACTCCGATTCCCAGCGCAGACAGCTCAGGCGGTGGGCGCGGTGCCGCCGCGAGGAGCCCCCCAGATGGACTCTCGCAGCATTGACGAACTCATGAAATTCATCGAAGGCGCAGACTCATCTAAGACCAGCAAGAAGCGACCTGGACGCGGAAACCCCAAGCGACGAGGAGCGGCCAAATAAAAGAAGAAAATTTGAAAGAAAGAAAAAGCCTATGAGCATACCACTTTGTAGTAGCAGGCATGATTTTACCGCTAATTCTCGAATATCGACCATGTATGAACGAGAGATGCCATAAGTTTCATGAATGGGTTTTGGGGAAAAGGGGGTTCGTTTTGTTAAGGACAAGGGATGGCGGCTTAGTGGGAAAAAATTCCTTGCATATGCTGTTCATGAATGTATTATATAGTGTACAGGAGCATTAAAAAGGAGGAAAAGCAAAAAAGGTTTATATGTATATCTAACGTACTATATATAGGAAGGCGGGCTTCTGACATGACATTTAGAAGCAAACCTCTGGAAAGAGATAACCTCACTCATCACCGACATATGGACACAATCGATCTCTCAGTACTAGTGGCTGCCAAATAGTAACTGCATAATAGGTAGATGTTTCTTAATTTTCTGGTTCACGAGATATTTGCTCTTAAACAATACTGTCTGCTTTCTTCTTTCTTTTCTGTTTCTTTGTTTTTCTTTCGATTTAAGCACAAAACTAAACGTAACAGGCATTTCTGCTCAGTAGACACATAAAACTCAATTCATACAATAGGTAGCCACCTTTCGTTAACCAGGTATCACACCCCTTCCTTACCAACCCATAAAACACCGGGAAAAGAAAACAAAAGAAAAAAAAAATCAGGTCATCAAGGCAAAAAGTGTCCCGTCCTCATAATAGGTATTGCCCTCAACTCGTACGCCTCCCTTCCCCAGCTTTCCATTTTTACCCTTTAACCATTCCATATAAAAGTACAGACCAAGATATAAAAAATAAACGGAAAAAAAAAAAATCACACAAAAAACATGCAAGAAAACAAAGACTGTTTTCCGTTTTTCCATATCCCTTAGTACAAAGCCAGAAAAACACCGTTTTTTACGAGCCGCCTTTGAGGGCAGCGCCAATTGAAACGCCTCTCCCTACTGGGGCGTGATATGCGCCTATACTTTGAAATCCCCTAAACAGAAGAAGAAAGAATCGATTAATATCAAGGAAAATGAATAGATAAATTAAGGAAAAGAAAATCGAAGAGAGGAGAGGAAATTATTATATTAAAAAAATAAAAATAACAGTAGGCCAAGACTGATTTTAACATACCTCATCAAATCAAACCCTTGCTCATCTTCAGGCTCATCGCCAGCATCTGCAGGTGCTTGTTGGCCTGCTTTCTGTGGTCGAGATGGACTGCTGGGCGGCGACTTGCTGCCAACCGTGGGGGGGCTGCTGCTCCGCGTGGGAGCCTCTCGAGATGCTCTTGAAGGACTGACTTCGTACGGCGCCATTGGCTTCAGTGGCGTGCTGCCAATGTCGGCATATTTCCAAAACGGCGCCGGCGAGCTTGTCGGCATGTGCTGGCTGGGCCGCTGCGCAGTGCTCGGAGGCGCAAGCTTGGGGTGCACTCTGGGCGGCGCAGGGGTGACGAATGACGGGTTGTCGTCCTGCAGATACGACGAGGTCAAAGTCGGCGACTGAGGGTGGAATCCGGGCAGCGGCGAGTCGGTCGTCGTTGATTTTCTTGCCCGGGGCAGAGGGCTGCCGTCGGCCGTCAGGGCGGAGCTGAGGCCGGTGTGGCGATCGTATACGCGATCCGGCGTTGACTGTAGGGCGCGGCGCGACGATTGGGGAGGCGGCGATTTCAGCGGCGATCCTCGCCGTTTCTGCGCGGACGGGAGATCCCTGGCTAGCATGTCCTTAGGGCCATGTGTAATGTAATTCAGCTGGCTCGGCGATGACGGCACCGACGACCCTCTATGCCCGCCGCGGCCAATCTTGTACGCATTTCTGACCATTTCGTCGCGCGCCTCGGGCACAATATGCCATTTCATGCCCTTTCCGGGCTCGTCGGTGGTTCGGGCGACCTTGTCGAAGGATTTGTTCAGCGACAGGTTGTGCCGGATAGAATTCTACATTTGTACAGATCAGCATTTAGATACTACTAACCAACAACACAACATGTCGCTGCGACTGCATGGCTACTCACCTGCCAACCAGCCGCGTGTTGGTGGCGATAATAGGAATAACTACTCATGATGAAATTATAGATGCCGTTGAGGTTGAGCTTGCCGTCCGGCGCATTGAGGATGGCCTGCGTGATCATCTGCGCATAGCTATACTGGGGCTTCATGTGCTGATTATCATCAAGGCTAAGGTCTACGCCACTGGCTCCCAGTATCCCTCCCGGGGTGCTCGCTGCGACCGGAGATCTTGTAATCGCTGCAGCGTTGCGGTCGTGGGACGAAGTTGGTGTGCCCGGTCGCTTCTGGTCTACCTTGGCGGGAGTGTCCAAGCCATAGCGGCGAATCTGCACGTTGGCAGCCTTTGGTGTCCCGAGAACCCGTCCGCATCGCTGGAGGAAGGTCGGGTGAATGTGAAGTGCGCTCAGCTCTGACGGAAGCACAAACATCATCTCGACGTTACCGATTTCAATCACTTCACCACTGGTCAGCGCATGTGATGTCTGGGCCTTGACGGGCTGGCCATCGACCTTTGCCCCGTTGCGGCCCTTGACGTAGAGCATCCACTTCTCGTCCTTGGAGTTGAACGAGATGGATGCATGCTCGCGCGACACCATCTTGCTAGGGCCGAGGTCGATGTGCACCGCTTCATGGGCAGCATCAACACCGCCGCCTGCCCCGCCATGCGCCGCTTCTGGTGCGCGTCCGATGTGGACGCTGAGCTTGGTGATATAGTATGTCCAGTCCTGCGCGGCCACCTTGGCATACGCCTTGACGCCGTCGCCGTTGGCCTCGTGGATGGCGTTGGAGTGGTCTTTGCTGGCCTGGACCGGCTGTGTCTTGAGCTGCTGCGTCACTTGCGCCACCAGCTGGTCGTCTTCGGCTCTGGAAGGCGGCTCGGGCTCGGGAGCCTGCGATGCGGATGCGCCGTGGGCGTTGCTGCTGCTGTTGGTGTTGCTGATGTCGGATTGGTCTGGCGACCGGGCCCTCTTGCGACGCTTTGCGGGACGGCTGGGGGACGAGCTTTCGACGTCGGCCGCGGCGATTTCCTTGTCCTTGCTGCGCACATCGCGCCGGCCGCGCTGGCTTCTCTTGGCCGACGCCGGCATAATAAATGACTTGATATCTGTGTTGTATGTATAAGTAAAATGAATACGGTTGTTGAGGTTCGGTCGCCCGTTGCGTTATTGTGGGTGGAGAGCCTTTATAAAAATAGACGATGACGATGGCGGCGAGCGAAAAGTTGCGAAACTTTGAAGCTGCGGAGATTCTCTCTAAGCAGATGGGAATTATATTTTTTTTCTCCTCTCTCTCTCTTTTACCCAGCTTGTGGAAAAGCTAAAAAGCTGTTGAAAGAAGGCAAAAGTCGACGGTCCCGAGGTGGCGCATGCGAGGCCACAAAGCCTGGCGATCAAGTTTGTGCGCCCCAGGCTGGCATTTAAAAAATGCTTTTTTTCTGGCTTTGGCAAACAGACAATGAATCAATCCAGAAGTGCCCGCCCAGGTATTTTTCAGGTGGCCTTGACGACAGAATCGCGTTCGCGTCTGACGACCCACCACTTAAGAACGGGTGGAACTTTAAAGTGGTGAAGGTACCTGGGTACCTGCAAAGGCTGGTATCTTTGTTAAGTTTGCCCCTCCACGCAGGGTTGTGCGCTATCGGCAGTACTTGCGAGGACGTTGCGGCAAAAGTCTCTGCGGTCGCCCAGCTACCAGCTGCAGTGCCAGTTCCCCATACGGAGCCGCGGAGAGCCAAACAAGCCAAGTCGGGCTGGAATTTGATAATGGCAGCAAGTCTTGAATTTATCGAGGCCGCCGCCCCAGGCATGGATGCAGGGACAGCTGCGCAGGAGGCGCTGAGATGGATCTGTCTTTGATCCCTTTATCCCTTGGTATCCCTTTGAAGATGCCCGGGCACCTATCCCTTGGAGCAGTACATGTAGCGGTACTTGCGGCGGTACTTGTAGCATCCATTGCAGGCCACAATCAGGGCAGGGCCTTTGATGGAGGGGCAACGCAGCTTGTAACTCATAAGGCGTCACAGGTACCACTTTTTAGGGACTGCTCCGTGTAAGAGGTCTAAGAGGTCTACGGTAATGGGTCCTGGGCACGAGACACTGTAGAATTGCCGGACCCTTGCCACTTGTTTGTTCCATACAGATGTGCGCTCAACCCTGCCTAATGCTAATGCCTCGTCCCGTTGACGAAACAGCAGCGCATGGCAACGGCGCACATGCTCAGGGCACTGACCAGGTTGGTGAGACCTGGACCTTGACCTTGCCTTAGCTGTGCAAAGGCCTGACATGCACATCATCCTTGCTGCTCTAGCGCCGAACAGGCCTCCGATGCGGCGGAAAATCAATTTTGCGGCTGCGCGCACGGTTGCTGCGAAATCTTGATCCTTGGTGGTGCAGCGCCCGGCTAGCATCGATTCGTTGAATGCTACAGAGTAAGCTAAGTTGGTTCATTCTTTAATTTTTGGGCGTGTCTTCAAACGGGCGGCGTCGCCAGTTCGTTCACCTGCCACTCTCTGCATTCTGCGTACAACATCGCTGTGGAAAAGAAGTCGGAACGTTTGCTCTTCGCCCTTGAATAGACTTTGCAGGAGCCAGGCGCCTCTTGCTGAATCCGAAATCCCGACGCTCGACGATGCGATAGGACTGCCCAGCCTCAACCGCGACACATCATGGCTAGCGAGCAGGTCTACGGCGTCACGCCGCCAATCTCCGTCAACCTCCCGACCGAGGCGGAAAAGCGCGCAAGCGATGCGCTCAAAGATGAGCTGCGACGCCAAAAGACATTCGAGAGCCCGTCAGAAACTGAGAAAAGGCACGTTCGAGCTCCGATATTCGCAACCGCTCTGCTTGTCCTTTTTCCCCCTTTGGCTGACTGGTTGAGCCATCCAGATACAAGGTTCTCGATTCACTGCAGTTGATTTGCAACGAATTCGTGAGAAAAGTAGCGGCGGAGAAAGAGCCCAAAAACGAAATCCTCATCAAAAACGCCAGGGGCAAAGTGTTCACGTACGGCAGTTTCCGCCTGGGAGTCTTTGGCCCTGGCTCGGATATCGACACGCTCATCGTTGCGCCCAAATATGTTACTCGCGAAGACTATTTCAAGTACTTCCCGGACCTGTTGGTCTCGATGGCGCCTGCGGGCGCCATCACAGACCTGACTGTTGTCACAGATGCCTTTGTGCCAATCATCAAATTTGAGTATTCCGATATCAGCATAGATCTAATCTTTTCCAGAATCATTCAGAAGCAAATTTCCCCGGATTTCGCCGACCTTAAAGATTCCAGCTTATTGCGCGGTTTAGATGAAGCTGAATTGCGATCTTTGAACGGTACAAGAGTTACAGATGAGATTCTCGCTCTTGTTCCTGAGGAGAGCACATTCAAGCTTGCCCTACGAGCCATCAAACTATGGGCGCAGCGTCGAGCCGTCTACGCAAACATTATGGGTTTTCCGGGCGGCGTCGCCTGGGCAATGTTGGTGGCTCGTGTTTGCCAGTTGTATCCCAAGGCCGAGACGTCAGTCATTGTCAACAAGTTCTTTTTGGTGATTGGCCAATGGCGATGGCCGCAGCCCGTACTGCTTAAGCCTATAGGTAGCGGGCCTCTCCCAGTCCGCGTCTGGAATCCCAAGGTATGCATATATTCGAAAGGCTGCCTAGCCCGCCCATGGGAGATGCTAACGCGATTGACTGCTAGCTTTACAAAGGCGATTCATTCCATCTCATGCCCGTCATTACCCCAGCGTATCCTTCCATGTGCGCGACATTCAACATCACCCGATCTTCGATGACCATCATTCAGCGCGAGCTGCGACGCGGATTAGAAATTTCCGAGGAAATCATGGTTGGCAAGAGACCGTGGAGTGACTTGTTTGTCAAGCATACGTTTTTCACGCAAGGCTACAGATACTACATCTCCGTCGTCTCTGCGAGCAAGAACAAAGAAGCGCACAAAGTGTGGTCGGGCTACGTAGAGTCCAAGGTCCGAATGCTCGTACAAAAGCTGGAACAGCATTCGTCTATTGCGCTTGCGCATCCGTTCAACAAGGGATACGACCGGCGACACCTTTGTAAGAATGATCACGAGATCGAGCAAGTACAAGAAGGAAGCCTTGAATTTGTTATCAAAGATGAGAGCAAAGGTCAGACGAGCGAAGAAAAGAACCCTAAGCTCGAGGAGAACCAAGATACTTCTGCGTCTACCTCCCCAGTCGAGGTCTACACCACCACTCATTACATTGGTATTGAGCTAGAAGAGGGTATGGCCCTTTCATCCCCCATGCCTCTACGCTTTGTCATTTCTTTCGTGTCATACTTGGAAATCCCATGTGTTGTGATGCTGATTTTGCAGGCGCCAAATCTCTTGATCTATCATATCAGGTCGATGAGTTCAAGGTCCTATGTACCAGTTGGAAGAAATATGAAGATGAACTGCGGCCACTAGTATCTCTGGGTGTACAGCACGTCCGAAAGTAAGCCATGCTGCCTCCGCTTTTTATTGGTCGAAGAATATTGGTTGATAGTTGGCAAAGTTTCAATCTCCCAGACGACGTCTTTGAAGCCGGAGAAACGAAGCCTCAAAAGAAGAGCGCTAAAAGCCTAGCGAACAAGAAGCGAGGCCCGACAGAGGTAATACGATCGCATCGACTTTCCCCTCCGCGCTGTGGGATGCGATACCATCCATCTAGTCTCCTAAGCCGGGAGAGAGCGTACTGACTGGTTGATAGGATAACACGCCGCCAGCGAAGAGACAGCAAGCTTCAGTTGTTGCTGCTGGTTAACGAGAACGAGAAACGCACACAGTGCTCGCGGTTCAAAGCTCCATTTCCGTTTGAACACGTACTCTCCTGAAAACTCAAGCTGACGTTAAGGAAGTGGATGATTTTTTTTTTCTCTCCGTCGTAATTCCCGCTAGTATTATCTGGAAAACTCAGCGTACACGACCGGCATAATACCTTTCCAACCCCCCGTTGTTTCTTTCTACTTGTTGACTTTTACTCTTTTCTTTTTTGCATTGTCCTTGTCTTATTTCGTACCCATCCATCTCTGAGGCGGGCATACGAAGTACATAATAAAACGGCGCCTAATGTGATATTAGCAGGGCGATGATAGCGGGCAGCTGCGGCATCACCACCTTTATACCGCATATTCTACGATTCCGTAGCAAATAACCTTCGGTCGTATTTACACTGACTCAAGGGTCTTCTGGGGTGAAATCACCCTTTGGTTTTTTTTTTTTTTTTTCTTGTTTTTTCGGTTCAGATTTGCATTTAAGCCCGTAGCAGGGGGATTAAATTTAGATAGATAGATTTGGTTGCCATGAATGCAATTATATTACAAGATATTGGATACTGGCCGCGGATCTGTAAAGTGCGAGACATCAGGTCGAATTAACCCTGCTTTTTAGTCGGCAAGGGGGTGTCCCTTATTGAGCTTTCAGAGTACCCAGCCCCCCTCCTTGAAGGGACACCAAAGACTGCGATATTGCAAGCCAGACCTTTTATCCTCATAGATTGTCACCATGTATTTGCAAGCCAGGCTTCTTATCCTCATAGATTGTCACCATATATTGTCATAGATCGTCACCATCCAAATCGCTGCCGCTAGACCAGTCATCCTCATATGCAGCTCCCAGCTCAGCCAAGCCATTCGCCAGGTTCTCCCTGTCCTCTAGCGGGATGCTCAAGGCTACCCGTGATCGCAGATCCTTCATCTTGTATACAATCGAGCCATCCGACGCAAGCGACGTGCGGACAGCAACGTTGTCTGTGTCTTCGATATCGTAGTTGTATATTGACGGGAAGCTGTCAAGGAGGGGGTAAAGGAGTGAAGTTTCATAGCTGTAATTCCATTCACAGTTAACATTCAATTTTTTTTTTCCAAGTCACTCTCATGGTGTAGTAAACAAACTCACTTTCGCACAACGGTGTTTCCAATAATAGGCCGTTCGTTTGCTGCAGACTCATCATTCTCATTGCTTGTTGAGCCCTCAGGCCTCCGCATGCCTGACAGTCTTCCAAAGGCTCGACTACTGCTGCTCCCTGTCTTGGGGCCGTCTTTCAAACTCCCAATCTGTGACAGATCCATATCTGGAAGCTCATCCGATTTCAAGGCAGAGGGTCCCACAGACATGCGCATATTCGCGAGCGTCTGCCGCCCAGACACATTCAGACACTCCGCCATATCAGCCAAACTCACAGGCTGACTTTTCCCATCTAGTCGTCGCCGAGATGGCAGTGAAGCGCTCTCTGCAGCCGTAGACAGAAGCGCAGAGACATTCCACGCCGAACTGTAATCAATCCCCACACCATTCGGAAGACGTCCCTCAGGCACAGCAAGCGGCACCACCATACTCGCCTGAGCACAAACTTCATTCAGACTCAGCGCCGTATTCGCCAGTCTCAGCCGTCTCTTCTCCCTCGCAATCGTCGACACGGGACTCTGCAGCCCCCAAACCCAAATACACGTCTTCGGGTGCTCATCCCGCAACGCCTCGAGATACGAGCTCGCAAATCCTCCCCAGGCATCGTCCAGCGTGGTATACACCTGCACGCCCTGCATCTGGTCGCACTCCTCCACAAACGGCCTCCAGTCCCGGTCGACAATCTCATCCTCCTTCTCCAGCGAGGCAAACAGCTCGGTGCCCATGGAGTGCCGCTCAAAGGGCATGATGCTCGAGTTCAGCTCAAAGTCGTAGAGCTGCACGAGTGACTTGGGATGGTAGTAGACGCGTGAGAAGTCGGACCAGTAGCGCACGTCTGAGGCGGCGAGCTTGGTGGCTGGCTGGATGCCGGCATCGAGGGCCTTTTGGTAGTCGATGGCTGAGACGGCATTTTCCTTGTGGACTGCTGGCTTGCCGTGCCTGGATAAAAACTTGTGAGAAACAGGAAATCAAATAATGGTTTTTATATATCTCTATACTCACCACAGAGACGCCACGGCTGCATCCTCACTCGGCGTATCATACATGGGATTCATCTTGCGCAGCGACCCAAATCCACCCTTCAAATCATACACCACCGTCCGCGGCAGAAACGTGTCCGACCCATCCTCGCCTAGTCCAGCTCTCCAGTGGACGTTGTGGTCGACATAAGTCTTTTCGTCTTCTGAATAGGTGAAGTACGACTCTTGTGTGTTCCAGAAGTGAGTGGCGACGTAGTTGCTGAGACTGCCCAGCTGCAGCGTCACAATCTCACGCATTGCTGCTGTCTATATGAAAGTGAGTTACTTTAATAATGAAAGAAGATGGAGGATGGTGAGTCAATGGGTCATTTTAGCGGTTAAACCTTTATGAATTGTAGATATTTGACTGAATTTTTGGAGCTCTCGGAATAGCTACAGGGTACGTTGTTGGGTGCTGACTAATAACTGCTGCTCATTGATGGCACAACTCGACCACGTATTGTCTCTATGGTATTTTTTTTTTGAGTTTATTTGTATGAAGATGACATAAGGATTCTTCTTTAAATCCAGTATATACAATTAGTCAAGCTGCATCATGATTGCTGTTGATCATATCAGATTGTGTCTTAAGAGAGGGGTACGAAAACAAAGAATAGTGCACATATAGACTTTGTCTGTGAAAAGAGTAGATTATTATATATATAGAGGAGTCGTCTGCCTCATAACACGCTTATACAATCACCGAGGACTGGGTTTTACAGCCTTCATAGTACACAAGTCTCTCCAAAAGAAACCGCAACACTCGAATGGGTCTGGACGTAAAATGGGTTAAACAGAAAACAAGACAAATGGTAAAGAAAAGAAATAAGAAATGAGAAGAATTTTTGGTTGCTCCCGCCGACCGTATCATCATACAAGTCATTCATTTCAGCATTTCGACGTCAAACCATCGGGACGAGCAAGCCATGATGTGACAAACCCAATAACACCAATGCTGCTGACGAGCTCAAGCGTTAGCCTGCTGTTACACTTGATCTGGCCGGCTAGCCCCAGAAGCCCGAGTGGATCCTGGTGATGGGGCACTACTTCATCGCGCTTTGACTTTTTGCTCTTCTGGCGCCTCAGTTTCTGGTTGACCCTTGCCAGCGGCATGTTGTTCATCGCCATGCCAGGCCCAAGCATCGGCACAGGCAACTCTCCAAGACGCTCTGCTTCAAGGCTCTGCCGTAAGCTCTCTGCCCAGCTCGCCATCTCCAGCGGCCGATCGTACTGTTCCGGCGAGTATGAGCGTCCCCATAACGAAGGGGAATAGGAGTACAAGCTCATGGGCTGCCGACAGATGAGGGCTGTCTGCGCCGAGGAGGTGATTGCCGTCTGCCTCCGCCATCGGACACATTTGAGGGAGGCGGCATGCCGCAGTCTTGCGCTTCCATCGTGCGACATGAGCTGCTCCACAAGCCTACTAAGATCGGTAGAGACGAGTGGGCGCACATATTCTGAATTCATGAGTATACTGGCGTCCATTACGTCGTCGTCAGAATCGGTTATACTCGAGACGGCATAGATGTCAGAAGTTTCAGAAGATACTCCAGGAGCACGGAACGAGAAGTATTCCACGTCCTTTTCACGCAGGCCGTCGTCGATATATTGCTTGCAGGCCATTGTCTGGTCAACGTTGATCTCATCGGCACGGGCTAGTAGTGGGATGACGTTGGTTGTGTTCTGTAACAGCCTGATTGTTTCTACGTCTGAGGGTTCAGGTCCTGCAGTGTGGTTAGATTCAGGTGGTCTCGAGCAGTGCATGACAAATAAATAGGAGCAATACCTGTGTGAGGCAACATATACAAGACTGCATCTACAATAGGCTCGGTTCCGTTGCTCAAGAGGTTCCAGAGGTCACCATCACTGATTGGCCGGTTTAATAGGGGGAGAAGCTGCGACTCAACGTAGCGGATTGCTGGGTGGGTGGCTTGAGATGTTTGCGGCGGACAGTCTACAAAGCAGAGGTTGCGGTCAAGCATCTCGTCCATGGCTGAGCTTCTTCGTCTTGATGCAGTAGACTGATCCAGCTCTGCTTTCCACCACGGGTAAGGGCGGGTGCTCGCATATACTTCTGATACCTCGCCTTTATTATGATTCGATACGGGGTCAACATGAACAATATGCTCGCTAGACTGCGCAATGGCTGTGATCAGAGTTGACTTTCCAATACCTTTGCAAGAGACCAGTTAGCAAAAATATTTCGGTGTGGACTATGCCGAGGCGGAGAAGCATACCATCTGCACCCGTAACTAGCACCTTGAGCTTTCCCAGCGATTTGCCCGTGGTTGAGAAGGGTCGCCGCCGCGGAACCGTTAAGCTGGGCATGATAAGCTGAGGCGTGTGGCTTCCTGCGAGATCCCCCATAGTATGCGAATATAGACCGATGTCGCCTTGATGAGGGCTGATGAGACTTAGAGACGAGCTGATTCGGCTGGCGGACATGGAGTGGACCGGCGAGCTCAGTGGCGAAGAGGCCGAGCTGATGACAGACTCAGGGCCTGTAGTTCCCAGATTCACCGGCGTCATTGGCCGCGAGAGATCGTGCGGAGTCTCGCCGCCCGGTTGAGATGACAGGGACGGTGAAGGCCATGATATGGAGGTTGATGCCGACATGTTGGATCGGTGGCCACTCTTGCCGGCCCGCTGGTTGGCTTCATAGTCGCTCTTGTAGGGAAACCGCTGCGTGTGAAAGCTCATCTCGCCCAGGTCACTGATCGAATCCTCTGTGCCGACCATGTACGTCATGGCAGGAATTGTCGCATTTGGCGTCAAGCTGTCTGGTCGCCCACGATGGGCTGATGCGCTGCCGCTCGTCGGAACCGGTCGCATGATGGATGCTGGCCGCTGGCGATGGACCTGTTCGCTGCGCAGATGTCGGAGAAAGCAAAAAGGTGCGGCCTGGAGAGGAGGGCTTTATATCTCGCCGCCCAGCACCGTAAAGATTTATAACAGCAGCAAGCGACTTTGAAGACGGCTGACGTGTGATTTAGCCTTTGGGGAGACTCTTGGTCGGTGTTTTAACGCGACAGTGCAGCATCGAGCAGAGGTATGGAGTACCGTCTCACCGAGTACTTGACTTGTACCCGGGTAAACTGCTGTGGTGGAGAATCGCGACGCCGGCGAGCGGGGAACGACTTACGGCTACATTCCGCGTCGTACTCCGTACTTGACATTTGTTGGGAGCAGCGCTTGCCATGGCTCTCAAGGCGCCTGTCACTGCTGTCACTGCTGCTGTCACGTCACTGCTAGATGCTACAGGTATCTCTGCTAAGGCAGCTGAAGTGCACTACAAGGTCCAGTGTTTTAATCTCCATATCACGGATATGATGCCGGCTGCAGGAAACATCTTGCCCCAATCTCATACCGCAACGCCAAGTCAGCGCCAGTAATACGACTTGCGCAAAGGCACGAATGACACCATAAAAGCTCCGTGTCTCTGCATGATGCATCTAGAGGTCTGCCAGCTCGCACCCCGTATTAGAAATACCCTCCTTTAAGCTCTCGCCGGAATGCAGGCACCGCACTCTAGATAGACTCGCCGTTATCTAAGTGCATATCGCAGATCCACTGTAGCGGGGCAGCCTGGTCCCGTCTTTGTCTATTCCCTTTTAGTGTTGCCAGCTCGCCAGCCTCTTTGGGGGACCGAGACAAAGGCTGCTCGCTCGTTGTACTGACTCATCTGCATACAAGCAGACGAGCTGTTCGGTAGCCCGGAGGCAGCAGCAAGAAACACCACCGTCAAGATGGACGGCAAAAGACACCCCAGTTCGTTCCAGCAGCTGGAGAAGCTTGGAGAGGGCACATATGCGACTGTGAGTTGTTCTTCTTCCCTCTTCTCCGAATCTTTCTCTCACCACCGAATCGGTTCCCGAGCACCGTCTTGCGGTTAATCGCAATGAATCTTGGCTAATCCCTATTTCTATGCGTTCATGTTGCTAGGTGTTCAAAGGCAGAAATCGCCAGACTGGCGAGCTTGTTGCGTTGAAGGAGATCCACCTCGACTCTGAGGAGGGAACGCCATCAACAGCCATCCGAGAAATCTCTCTCATGAAGGAGCTCAAGCACGAGAATATCGTTGGGCTTCACGATGTTATTCACACCGAGAACAAACTGATGCTCGTCTTCGAGTATATGGATGGCGATCTGAAGAGATACATGGATACCCACGGCGAACGAGGCGCGCTGAAGCCAACAACGATCAAGTCTTTCATGTATCAGCTCCTCAAGGGAATCGATTTTTGCCATCAGAACCGGGTGCTGCACCGAGATCTTAAGCCGCAAAACTTGCTCATTAACAGCAAGGGATGTTTGAAGCTGGGTGATTTTGGTCTTGCTCGCGCCTTTGGCATCCCCGTCAACACCTTCTCCAACGAAGTCGTCACCCTGTGGTACCGTGCGCCGGATGTCTTGCTCGGCAGCAGGACATATAACACGAGCATCGACATTTGGTCAGCTGGATGCATCATGGCTGAAATGTACACGGGACGGCCATTGTTCCCCGGTACGACAAACGAAGACCAGATCGTCAGGATATTCCGCATCATGGGCACCCCCACGGAGCGTACGTGGCCGGGAATCACGCAGCTGCCAGAGTACAAGCCCACGTTCCACATGTACGCCACTCAAGATTTGCGGAGCATTCTGCACGCCATTGATCCTACCGGTATCGATTTGATTCAGCGCATGCTCCAGGTTCGGCCAGAGCTTCGCATCAGCGCTCACGATGCTCTGCAGCACCCGTGGTTCAACGACATTGTCCTTCAACAGCAGCAGCAACAGCAGCAAGCTGCTCTCCAAGCGCAAGCGCGGAGCTTCCAGCAGGCGGTGCCGTCCCAGGGCTTCGACAACAATTATTAGCAACAATAGATGTTTGCGCCCCCTGCGCGGCTAGATACCATGAGCAGGCATCACACACGGCCGAATTTGGCCATTTGTTTTGATTTTGATCGTCTCGTTGCCTCTTTTCTGGCTGGCGTTGAATACAGCATTATTATTTATACATACAAAATGATGGCTTGCGCTGTACCCAGAAGACGGAATGACATAGCACACTCAGGCTACACTGGATGATAATACCAATAGCGGAAGCATCAGCAAAAATTAGAGCGAGGCGGGGCAAAATATTTCATCTTTATAATAAGAAGCAAGATATTTTGAACTTGATACTCCATGACAGAAGCGACGAGTTTTTTGAGTCTTTACCAATTTATTTGTAGCGCTTGGATTTAGTGCCTATTGACAAGACTACCATCTACGGGGCTCTTGAATTTACGTTTGTTTGGCTCTTTGGACCACGTATCTGCGAGGGCGGCCGTTTCGTCCTCGTCGAGAGCGAAGCCCATGCTTAGCCTGAGCTTCTGAATTTCATCACGAACCGCCTTTGCAACGTCAATCCTGAGCTGCACAGCCTCGGGATCATGTTTCAGGAGATCAGGATCGCCGCTTTTCTCAACCAATCGCTTCCAGGCTGTGCGATAGTGGCCAAACAGACTTTCCGAATCGGCTGGTTTTCCAATCATTACCCGTATTCGTTGGCCAATGCGCGGCAGGAAACGTGGAAACCCTCTATCCTCGGGCATGATATCCTGTGTGCCGTGAATGAACATGGGGACGAACTCGGGGGCTGGCTCGCTTTCAAGAATCAGGCGGGACACGCCCCATTTGAAATAGCGCAGGGTGTTTTCGGGATTCTGGTGGCAGCAGGCTTCGGGGAAGATGTGGACCCAGGCGTGGCGGTTGGCTGCGTATATGGAGGGCGAGACGAAGGAGTCTGAGCCGTTTGTAGAGAAGGTCATGTCGGATGGTTTGATGACGGACGAGGGGCTGGAGAGAAGCTTGATTGCTTGGGCTATCGTGGGCTGGTATAGGCCTCCTTGCGGCGAGTGCCACAGTCGATGTGTCGGCAGCACCTGGCCATAGCTGAAGAAGGTAGAAAAGAAGCGGTTTTTGAAGCAGATGTCGTGGGCACCCAGTCCCCATCGCAGATTCTCGACATCGACGGCGTAGCGCAGCGGCAGAATCCCCCATATCAACGGATCATCGAGTCTAAGCAGTCAGCGAGTTGTTAGAAGAGGCAATTGTAATTCACACTGAGACGCCATACACGGAGACGTGGTTGCAAACAGTCAAGAGGCCGCGATCACGCTGGCCATTTCTGCGGCGGTCCAGCACGCCCAGCAGGTTGTCCAGGCCAGTGACCTCGACCTTGTTGAAGCAGTAGAGAAAGGCCCGCGATGCAGCCCCAACGCTGCTCATCACCGCCACCGAGGCCAGCCGCGAGGGCCAGCCCGGCCGTGATGTGGGAGTTGGGGACGACGACATCTCCGGCTACGAAGTGATGCTGCTGCTGCTGCTGCTGCTGCTGCTTCGACCTTTAGCCCGGGATCCAAGTTTCCATGACGGGCCATTGTTGGCGAGTAGCACCTTATGGAGCTTTTTTTTTTCGTCGTCCCTAATTTTTTTCTTTGGTTGAGGCTTTGCCCCGCTACCGGGCTGGGCTGGAGTTTTTTCGGCAGCGGCCGCGCCATTCTGGCCTATCCAGTGCCCTGCTCGTCCACTAAAGGCCCCGTGTCCAGGGGTCCGCTGCCAGCGCTGGAATAGCGCCCAATGCCTCAAGCACAGGCACTCCATAGGGGGGATGATTGGGGCATTGGCTGGCCGACAGCAGTAGAAGCTCGATGGTGCCTTGGCAGAGGAGTAGTCAATCTCCAATCTAGTCCTAGATGGGTAGTATCGCTACTTTCGCAGTCATCTCGATTTCTCTAATTGTATTGTCTTTTTTGCTCCAGCATCTGTAATACAACCTTTTTTTGTCGCCAGTGTTTCTCGACTTGATTTCTCTTGTTGTGTTAAGGATTTGCAACAAGAATCTCTCCAGTAGCTACAATGTCACATAGTATGTCAAGTCACTCTTGCACTTTGGATGCTACAGCTGCTAGAGCTTCCAAGCCTTCAAACTCCACAGGATGCATCCGCAGCTGACCATGAACACGTCCGTCTCTAGGCAAAAGAAATACCACCCGCCCCGTCTTCACCTCGTACGAAAGAGAACAGGCCAAATCGAACTGGACCGCAACCTCCGCCCAGCTCAATCGAGATTCGTTCCTGCCCTTTGGCTACTGCAGCCTCTGCCTCGAAAACGCCCGCGAACCGGTCTCGTGTCCACGAGGGGACATTTTCTGTCGCGAATGCGCTCTGGCGAATCTCCTGGCACAGAAGAAGGAGCTCAAGCGGGGAGAAAAGGCACGGCAAAATGCCGAGAAGGAGGCTGCCAGGATCCAGGCCATTGGCGATGAGGAAGAGCGGGAGCGAGCGATTCGCGACTTTGAGATGACACAGGCTGGGTTGACGAATAGCGCGGGCAAGAAAAGTTCTAATGCTACGACAATAGCTATAATGACTGCTAAGACTGCGACTGAAGCTCTAGCTGCGGTTGAAGATGGAAACGAAGGCGCCGTTGTTCGCGCCGGGTCCAAGAGAAAATTTGCCCTTGATGCAGATGAGCTTGGCCGGATAGCAGAAGACGACAAGGCACGGGCAAGAAGAGCCATTGAAGATGAAAAGGTGCAGTAAACAAATTAGAATAATTGTTTTCATCTTGACGATAACTAACAAGAACAGGCCGCCAAGCCAACACTTCCTTCATTCTGGACACCGTCACTCACACCCGACGTGCGAAACAGCGACCTCCCGCCAGTCACAAAGAAGGCCAAAACAACGCCCACATGTCCGGCCTCTTCAGAACACCATCCCCATTCTCTATCTCTACAAAAACTGTTGACGATACAATTTAATGAAATAACAGACGACTCCACAAAAGAGACTCGCAGAACCTGTCCTTCATGCCTCAAGACCCTCTCCAATGCCCTGAGCCCCGTCATGGCCGAGAAATGTGGCCACGTCCTGTGTCTAAACTGCGTCAAGAAGTTTCTCCTTCCATCAGGGAAGCAGCAGGTCAAAGAAGAGGATGAGGCCCCCATTGCCTGCTTTGTCTGCAGCACACCTGTCGCCGTCACGACTAAGCATGGCAAATCCTCGAGCTCAAAGGACGCTCTGCCGACGGGGTTGGTTAAGTTGAAGTCGGAGGGAACAGGCTTCTCTGCCCGTGGATCGCGGACAGTGGAAAAATCAAGCGTCGCTTTTCAATGCTGAATATCATGACGAAAACTCTGAAATACAGTTAATCTTCTGGCTCGGATTACATCATCCAGAGAAGCAATTGCTGAAAATGCACTGAAATTGCCTCCTGGCTCTATTCATCGAGATGAGCGAGCTTCCATAAGCAGTAGGGCTTGTATTAATCTAGCTGGCATCTGTCCAGCGGTTATCGAGAGCTCCCATCCAAGAAACTAATCCGATAAAGACTCCTCAGAGAGGCGGAGAGATGCCAGTGCAGTTCGCCGTCCAGGAGCTGCGTCTATTTATACTGCCATTGCTTGATAACCCACTGATTGCGGCTTAAAACTACTGATTCTAAAGACTTAGATGTCTTTATTTGCTACCTCTTAAGAAATTTTGCTCGCTTTTCCATAGCTCTATTAACGGCGTACACACCAGGCATATCATCTCATGTCACCTAATCAGCGAAGAGAAACGAATAGACCGCTTGCGAGAATAATACTCATTGCTGGCTACTATCTATGTACTACCAAATTCAAATTATCCGATTGCCTCTCGCAGCTATCACGGCCATAAGCGAGGAACAATAATAAGTAGATCAAGATCAGAATGCCCGATATGAATGTAGTTGGCGGATCATTGCCTACATGAACTGTAAGAATATGATACCTTTTTTTCTAATTACAAGCATCTTATATGCTGGCCATCTTCGTGAATTAAAGCTACTGATTGCTATCAAATAACACCCGCTATGTTTATTATGGTTTCAACAATGTGAATAGTATTTACGAAGCATGTAGTGTATTCAGTCTAACACTATGCTGAGACCCACGAATATTGGGTTGATCTCTTCTGGTGTATCATATGCGTCAGGCCAATGGCAAAGTTAAAAGAAAAAAAAGAAAAGCCACCGTCTATCCAAAAGATTGGTGTATACAGTAAAGGATCTGTAAAACAAAAGACCGTGCCATATAAGAGGCTTGAGCTATGTTCCGATAATTGCGTTTGGATAACGAATAGCAAAAAGGGGAGAAAGATGAAAACCGAAAATAAAAACCCGGGATTGTCGTTACATTCATAAAGAAAAAAACCTATTTCCTAGCCCGAAAACCATTTCCTGATGTGGTATATTACCCAAACGGAGAAACAAAAAACGGTAGCGTTGTGGAGAAAAGAAGCATCGAAAAAGAAAGACGCCTCACGCCTTGACCATGCTCATGTGCTGTTTAAAAAATCGCAAACGGAAAGGAGGAAGTATAAAAACAAACATCTTTATCCACGGCTTACCACCGAGGCCTGCCTCTGTGGTGGCGCAGGCATACCAAAACTGGCCTGCCTCGCTGATCCCGGGATGGAGATGGTTTCCAAGTCTTCGCCAGGAGCGTCTTCATTCTCCACCAAGGCAGATTGGCTCCCAGGCATTCTTTGTGCGCCAAAACCTGAAACCTTGAAAATGTTTGTGCGGCCTCCATTAGTGGCCATTTGAAGCTGCTCATGAAGTCTTGCCAGCTGATACTGGCGTCTAATGGGGTTAAAGACGGGTTGTGGGATCAGCGGTTGGGGGTTCCAGTGAGCCAAAGCATTCATTACGGCGCCGGTTTCCTCATCAGAGTCCACCGGGCCGTTATTGGCATCATCGTCATCCTCAAGTGGTGCGTTTGCATCCAATGCGGCTTCTGTAATACCAATATTTGATTAGTCTCTGCGCGCAGCCGGGCAAGGTTCGTGGTTGAAGAGAGGCATACTCTGCTGCTTAGCTTGGTTCTTCTTCTGGTAGGCGGCCAGAAGCATGTCATAAGGTAGGGATCTACCTGCAACGGCACGCTTTGCTCCCATGGAGTGGCTTTTGCAAGTTAACGAACGGGCACAAGGCTGTCCGTTGGGCAGGATAACACCGCATTGTCGCTCTACATCAACAGGTCCTGCAATAAGAAAAGAGAAGAGGGTTAGCAAAGGTCAAATCAAGAATGCCAATATGGCTAGAAATTTGCCCCAATTAAACCTACCCTTTGGTTTTGGAAGCTTGGCTTTTGGCTCATCCTTCTTCTTCTTAGATTTGGGCGCCTTCTCCGCCTCAGTATCCGCTTTGCGCTTCTTGCTGACCTTGTCGTCGCCTGGCTTTTTGCTTGCGGCCTTTTTCCCGGCCTTCTTGTCATCTTCGTCGCTATCTTCATCTTTGTCGTCATCGTCATTCTTCTTGGCTTCTTCTTCCCGCGCTGCCTCTTTGGCTCGCTCTCGCGCCTCGCGAGCCTCCTTCTTCCGCTGTGCCTTTTCCTTCTTCACCTTGAGGCACGCCGCAACGTGTGCCTTGGCGGCTGTCTTGAGTATGCTCTTCTTGCAGTGCTTGCATTGCTGCAGCTCAGGAGGGTCTTCTAGGGGCCGTCCGGTGGCAAAGGTCTCGCGTGCTGAGTCTTCTAGCTGGTTGACAACTGGACCGGGAGACACTGCAGCCGAAGCTGGGGGGTTGCTGCCTTTCTTTTTGTCTTCTTGCACTACGTCAGCACAACGACTTGGACTTGGCTGGGGAGAAAGAAATGTGTCTTACCCTCAACTATGCTGCCGTCCATCCAATTCCCCGGCTTGTTGTGCTTTGGCGCCGACTTCTTAAGTTTGATGGTTCCATTTTTGGAGTCTTTCTTGGATGCCACTTTGATGGTATGATCTGCGCCAAAAGGTATCAGATACATGGGTTAAAAATAACTGCCAAAAGGCATCATCTCCAACAGCCAGGGCTGCCCACCTTTGCGCGATTCTGCCTCCGGCGCCATGATGTAAGCGGCACTTTGACGGGTCGCTGCGAGCTCGGGACTTTTGGCAGGGTGTGCAGCTTTCGCTCACACAATGAGATGAGGAGATAGATGAATCGAAACGACTAGAGTTGATGGATTTGATGATGGCTAGACGTTGGGGAATTGACAGTGACGCCGCAGCTGATCGCGAGGCTGATGTCCAAGGCACCCAATTTCACGTGTTGGGCGAGGCGGGAAGTGTAAGAATAATATTCCGGAGATCCAGGAGTGCATGCAGGTACGTACTAGCATCTGGCGCTAGGCCGGCTGACAGGCACAAGCTTCAATGCCGGGGCTGCACTGCTTGAATTTTTCCATGACAGTACGGAGTAGCATTTAAGGAACAAGATGAGGAATTATCTATTTATATTATTTATATATACTCAATAAACAAATACCTTTAATAATTCATCTAAACATGAATAACGAGCAGCTACCTACTCTACAGTAGCCATATAACCAAGCTTTGGTGCTTCTACTGCTAGCTCTTTCAGCTACGTTATGGAGCCCCCCGTGGGGAGCGACCCGTAAACTCCTCCACAGGGCTGCGTGCATCTAACGCAGCATAATGCCCCCGGCAGTGTTAAATAAGACGGCAAATCAGTAGGGTATATAACAATCTAGGTACAAACACAGGCAGCCAGAATTATACAAGTGAGCTGCCGGATTAATTAAAAAAATGAATCAGTCAGAATACGGCTGTCAAAAAGAAAGGTTTTAATGCAAGGGGACGTAGTAGTTTTCACGCCATGCTTTGTATATGCGATCTCGCATGGCCTGGTGGCCAAGAGTGCGCTGAGATATAAAGTCAGTAACGCTCGATTCCATGTGCCAAGTAGCAGGAAATGAAGGATACGCACCGGATGAAACGTCTTGCCGTAATACGTGGGCACATACCACATGGAATTCTGTGCTATCACCTCTCCATCCGCCATCCGCAACATTGGGTCTCTATCGGCAGCCATGGCCATCATGCACAAGGCCATTTCTCCCCAATCTCCAGACTTCTGCGCAGGCCCAATACAGTTCTGAGCATCTACCAGCGGAGAATCAACAGGCAACAGGGCATCCATAGGCCCAGGCTCTCCCATTTGCGGCGGAGCATTGTCAAGACCACCAACTAGAAAGAACCAAGTTTCGTTTCTCGCATAATCCGGCTCTATAACATTTGGTTCACAAAATCGATGCCCATCAAAGGCATCGTCGTAATCGACAAAGAGGACCCTCGGCTCCGCAAAGGCCGCGTTGATGGCATCAACTGATTTCTGGATTTTGGCATTGACGGCGAGAACCATGTCATTCATGCGTTGTCGAAGCTCGCGCTTCAGCTTGGGGCCTCGCCACCACATGCCAAAGGAGTAATCGTCACACTCGTCCGTATCGGCGTTGAAGAATCGGGCGTATCCAGTGACGGTGATGGTGAACCACGGCCTCTTCTCCCATCGCACGCGGTCGAGGATTTCCATGATGACTAGGCGGAGACGGTTCTCAAACTGAGTGCCGGCCATCTGTTCGTCGGCTCGCTGGAGGGCGGACTCGCAGGTCCCAGAGTAGAAGCTATAAAAGCGGAAGATGCAACTGTTCATGATCTCGAAGAAGCCCAAGTCGTTGCCGCCAATGGACAGAAGCGCAAAATCAGCAGTTGAAGTGGTGTTGAATCCATCAATTTGACTATGCTCGGCGCCAGCAAGCATGTCACCGACGGTGGAACCCGTGCATGAGAGGAACTGAAAGGTTGGCCCATGGTCACCATAGCTGCGGTTCAGGTCGCCTTGCACCAGCATCGGGTAGGCGTTGGAGCCATGGCGACAGTCATCTTCGGTGCCGTTGAAGAGGCCTGTGCCTATGCCTGCAGAATAAGAGTCTCCAAGCGCAATGAAGCCCGCGGGATGATTGCCCGGTCGGTGCGGAAATGGCGGCGCATACGGAGCTTGGAGGTCAGACGTGGTGGATGGAGCTGTAGCGATGGGTAGAATTTAGGTTAGCAAGACTGTAAAATTAACCTTTGTCGCCGCATATGCACGCTCTGCCGAGATCTCACCTAGATGGTGCTTCCCCAAAGGTAGCTGTCCATTTCCATTTTCAGGCTGCTGCTGATACGGCTGCCAGCGGTCGCCGTGAGTGACCAAGCAGAAGCTGTGAAGAGGCGTCAGCAGCAAGACCAGCCAGGTCGCGAGATCCGGATGCCGCCGCATGCTGTCAAGACTAAGAGAAGAAGAGTTCAGGCCACAGCATCAGCGAGAGCGGCATCTGGTGATGATGGTTAAGAACTCAGAGCGTAAGCCATGCAAGGAGACCGATTTGTTGAATCTCGCCTCGCCTCGCCTCGCCTCGCCTCAGCGTTGGGGTGCCGGGGTGCGCTACTCGTTGGGGCCGGCAGGCAGCGGACGAAGGATGAGATGGAGGAGCTTTAGAGAGCCCTCTATGAGCTACGTGTGTTGATGCCTAGCTGCGCATGCAATTATAAATATTTATATATATATTCCTGTGCATACACCCAAGCTCAGCCTGCCACGTCTTGCAGGTCAGCACATGAAGGCATCCCGACATAAAGACAGACTCCAGGCTCGTGTCTCTGCCATGTGCTGCAGCGGTGAGCTCCTACTTGCTGCAGCGAGCCGCGCCGCGCTGGCCGCTGCGCTAAAGCGGTGCCTACAGTCGGGTGCTGTAGGGACCTAGTAAGCTGATAGCACCTTGATAGCTTGGAGAGAGCCTGGCCATGTGCTCACGAGACGACATGAGCGCATTGTGGGAGTGTCAGGAGAGTTGATGCCGCTGGTTTTATGCATAGTCTGCTTTGACAACTTTGCTATTCTCGATCGCGCTGTTGTAAAGCAGTATTCTAGGCGAGTAAGAGGCATCAAACAGTGTCAAGCAGCTGCTGTGCACTAACAAGTATGTAGACACAATAAGCGGGACTGTACGTCAAAGATGGAACCTGGGGATGAATCAGTGTCTTATTAGAGCACTGAGTGTATTAGTGATGTAAGATGATACATCTTGTCCTCATATCTCTATAAACATTGATCTATACTTGCATTTCAATCTACTTTGGTATCGTCGCTAATCTGCCCAAGCTCACTACTCCGAATCCGCTGATCTCTTATTTATCCATCGTGTCCCTGACATTCATCCATCCGGCACGACACAAGTAAGTACTGTTCAAGTCCAAGAATAGCAACATCCACATCCACATCCACAGAACCCATCGCGACTCCATCGGCACTTGCCAATCGCATCCACTCACTCCCTTTCCAATGCGCTGCAGCTGAACAAAGGATGGATCCGACGTCATTCACGTGTTCCCGCATCCGACACGCGTAAAACAAGGCCGTGGGCTCCATAGCTCCAAGTCCCCACCCAGATGATCTCGATATCGACCAGCCTTTGCGTCATCGCCTTGATCCGGCTTCCAGCTGAGCTACCAACTTTATTCCTGCACAGAACGCAGTATAATCAATCAATCAAACAAACAAGATCCCGTCCACCCAACTTGGTCAAACCTGCAGTTGGACTGTGCAACCCCAGCTTTCAAGCTTCAGGCCAACAAGTGACAATCCCGGAAAGGCTGCCAATCCCCTTCCCACTCCATCTTTTAAGCTTGTCTTGCGCTTCCCGAATGCTACGTACCCAGAGGAGCTGGGATTTTCGGGGTCGACGTCAGAGGCTCATAATGAGGCGGTGCATATCTTAAAAGGGCCTCTTTGGTCCCCTCTTTCAACCGCCAGCTCGAATTAACTTCCTCTTATCCTTCTCTGTCTCTGTAATTGTGAAACGAACAAGAATAATATTATTACTGCATTTTCAATCAAACAATCGTCCAGCTATAGCAATGGCATCTGCCCTCGAAACCCTCAACAATCTCGCCTCGTCTGCCGCAAAGGCCGTCTGGGGCGAAAGCAACGACGCCGAAACTCACAAAGAGCCCATCTCAGGCGCCACCGGCGATGTCTCCAAGGGCGAGCCCTACGACGCCGGCAACTTGGGTACGCCGTTCTATACCATACATTTCCAATAATTTGTAGCTAATAAAAGTATAGATCCCCAAGCCCAGAGCAAGGTTGAATCCAGCCTCAAAGGCGAAGAAGCAACACCCTCAGACCTTGCCGAAGACCAGAACTACACCCTCTCATCCGCCAAAAAGGACACCGGCGTTCTCTCCGCCGCCGCCACCTCCTCCGCCAACGAGGGCGTAAACGAGCCCCGAAGCACCCCAACAACCGGCACAGTTAACCCTGAGGAGGGCAAGCCTCTCGATGAACTTTCCGGCAAAGGCCCCCGATCAGTCGAGGAATTGGCAAAGGAAAATGGCGGCAACGCTGCTGCTGCCGCCGCTGTCATTACCGAAACCAATCCTTCCAGTGCAGTCTCTGCGAATGCGCCAGAGGAAAAGAAGCCCAAGCTCGCAGGCAATGAGCAGAAGATTAACGAGCACGAGGCCACTAAAGAAGAATACGTCAAGTCATCTGGCCTCGCAGCCGACGGAGGCAATTTCGATGTTACCAAACCCGGTGCCGGCCTAGAAGCTGATCGTCAGTTTTCACTCCACAATATAAGACAAAATGTAAAATAGACCAACTAACCATCTATTTAGGCTTAATGGAACAAAAAGGCATCAAAATCGACGACGCAGATGCCAAAGACAAAATCAGCAGCAGCGGCAGCAGCAACGGCGGCCGCAAGAGCTCCGACTCAAGCCGCAAGGATAAGCCCAAGCTGAAAGAGCGAATCAAGAACAAGCTGCACATGCATTAATCAAAAGGAAGGGGGGAAAAGCAATAGGATCTTCTCTTCTGCGTCTCTTTTCATATACCTCAATATTTTGGTTTCTGGGTCTGCTTTCTCAAGGGTGTTTTAATGGAGTATACATACCGCACCTATTACCTACTTAGGTATCTGACTTGTGTTATTACGACGAGTGTGATTTAATACAAACGGTTGAAATGATGATACCAATGTGCCCAGCAACAATGCAGGAACATGCTAAGAAAAGAAAACCCCCATTTGAGGCTGAAGACAGTTATCGAGCTGCTCACAATCTCGTCTCGTTGAACACTTCATAGATACACAATGCAAAAACCTCGTACATTCGGACCCCAGACTAGATATATATAAAGCCAGCATCAAAAAGAAGTAGAATAAGGAAAAAAGAAACATATAATATACCATCATTAATACCCGCGCAAACAATATACGGTATGATAATCTAAATATTTTTTCCCCCCTTTTTTTCTTTTTTACTTGCCCATTTGACATATCCTGTTCAAGAGATTTCTCTCTCTCCATCTCTTCCTTCCTTCCATCCAACTCTAAGATCAGAAATACCCTTGGCCCAAAAATTCTCCAAAAAAGCTTCTCCATATACCTAAACATAATGGTAGATAGCCAATTGCCTTTTTTTGTGTGTATGTATGTATATGATATATGAATGATATGATGTATGATATGATATGATATGACCAAAAAGTGTTTGTCAAGAAGAAAAAACAAGATATAAAATTCCTTAAACCAAAAGCCATGCCAAAAGCCAATCAAACAAACCCATCAGAGGCGCCAAACAAAAGCATACCAACAGAGCATTTGCCAATCATAACACACAAGTCATCATAGGTAGCAACCTCGACACCGAAAAAAAATATGGAGAAAAGGAATGGATCCAGGTGTATATATACGGATGCCATGTCGAAATCAAGAAGATGAAGGCGCCCTCGTGCTATCCGTGCTGCGTTACCCTAGGCCGGCCGGTATACCATGTTTTTGTTGTTGCGGTTGATGCTATTGTTTTGCTTTTCCCCTTTTTTCCAATTATTCCTCCTCTTTTTGGCTCCATATAATCCCTGTGGAGTAACAAACCGTCATGGAATGCCAGATCGTTGTGATATGACATAACCTCCCTTGGGGCCAGCTGTTCTCCCCCATTCTAGATCCTTTGGTATCATTTTCATTTTAGTGGTTGTTTGTTGCATCCAGGATACTTTCAGTTTCGCTGCTCTTCATTATACAATGCATCAGGCATATTTATATAGTTTCGGCCCAAATTAATGACTGATCGAGACTGTCGTCACGAAATCGGGGGCTCATGTGCTCAGGAATGAACATCTCACAAGAAGCCAGATTCAGCAAGCACCCTAGATTGCGCATTTTGGTTAGCCCAAACAAGATCCTAATTCCCCAAACGGAGCACATGGAGATAGTGCTTCAACTTCGCGTGTATACATACCTCACAATCTTTTCATCTTCACGCTCGCGCGGTTCGATTTGCAGACTCTTGTCGTACATTTCGTGTACATCTCCAGCAGCTTGCATATTGCTCACAATGTAGTCGTGTAACTCGGGCACTGGCTGCAGAGAGTATCCAACGTTCTGGTATTGCTGAATATCACGGATGACTTCAGCCGTCTTTGCTCGCTTAGCAAAGTTGATGAGGTTCGTCTTCTTAATCACCGAGGGAATACCATCCTCAATAAAGGTAAGATCGGTTAAATAAACACCTGTGTCTTCGCGTTAGACTTGCCTCTTCACCAAGTATAATAAAATCAAGCATGTCCATAAAAACTTACCGAAAAAGGGGATACAAGGCGGGTTGGCGACGTGAAGGGCCTCGCGATATTCGCCGAAATTCTTGGTACTAGCCATAAGTCGACGCATCGTTTCGAGAACGGCAAGGGTTCTCTGAGGAACTTGATCCCAGGTCCGCTTCAAACGAGCAATCGGGGCTGTGCCCAGCGCAGAGATGATGGATGTAAGCGTGGAGAAGTTGTTTAGGCCTCGGCATTTCTATCAAGTAGACGTTAGCATTTAGAGATATTGGTAGGAGGTCAAGGATGTTCCGTCAACATACGTCGGCAACAGAAACAAAGTGTTTAATGACCACGACTCGCTTCTTGACATCTTGCTGATTCAAAATCATTTCCGCAACCCAGTTGGTCATCTGATTAGAGTGTAGAATGAGGGCCTTGACATTGGGAGCCGCGTCGGGCTCGCCGTCACCGAGTTTCTTTTGCCACGTCTTATTCAAGCACTCCGTCGCCTTGATCTTACCATACAGTCGGGATTCGATAATCGTCAACTGGCGGGCAAACTCTGTCACGTCGATATCCAAGAATTTCAGCTTCTTCATGTTCTTCGGGATGATGGGAGTGGGCGTGCTCTGGTTCAGGGTTTGGACCATGCGTCGAGCACCAGCCTCTTTGCCGCCGAGCCTCTGCTCGAGGATGGCCATGAGCGGCGCGGAGCCTGGGGTCTCGGTCGACTTGACCGTATCTCTTGCAAAGGTATATACGTCGCGGATCAGCTGCTTAGACTCATCATTGAACTCCTCCATCCAGAAACTATCAAACCAATTCTTGAGGATATTGACCACACGGAATCTGATGAGTTTCTGCTTGCGGTCCCGCCACATCTCATAGTCCTGCTGCGAGAGGCCTTCAGGAGGTTGAATGCTGAACCGCTGCACTAGCATCTCGAAGAGCTCTCGCGCAGAAGTAAAGGATCGATAAGTCAAGAGGAAGGTGTTGTTAAAACTGGAATCGAGCTTATCGTGGCGCGTGAGCTGTTCAACGAGGGCCAGGAGGGACCCTCCCTTGACAGTGGGCGTGGTTGCCTTGGCATCCCAAGACAGGTCGTTTTCGTAGTCGAGGTGTAAGAATTCGGGCAAGTCTTCATCTGGCTGCAGCTGTGGCGACGGGTCTTCTCCAAAGATCTTCTTGACCTTGGAATAGTCGCCCTTTCTGGAAAAGCCAGCAGGAGCGTCACCCTCGCTGTACGACTGCGCGCTGATCAACGGCGGTCGAACGGGTGCTGTCCTTGAATCTGAACGTTGGTGTGGCCTGTCGTATGGCATCGTCTCTCCCCGCTGAAGTTGACCTCTCGGCATCGGGCGAGAATTCTTAGCAAGTTGTTGTTGCATATTGATTAGAACCTGCTCTGACAGCAGCTGCAACGAGAATCCAGTGTGTGACGAATTTGTCTCGAGCGCTCGAGCACATGTGCGGACGTAGTCGAGCCGGCTTTCCAGTGGCTCTCCTCGCACCTCTGACCATTCGTCCGCCAAAGGCCCAGCAACGGCTTGGCAACTCAGCACGAGATCCGCGATGTTGTCGTACAAGGACTGCTTGTTGATGCTGAAATCTTCCAACTGCGGCGTCTGGAAGGTATTGCCCAGGGACGAGAGATCGACAGACTCAATCATGGCAATCCACGGCTTGAACGTCTCCACAACCTTGCTGCCGGCGAAGCAGATGTTGTTGGCGAGAAGCTCGTGTCGATGCGGGCTGATAATCTTCTCCGGGGCCACGAGGTTCTTTTCCAACTCGCGAATGCTAGACACGAGGATTCGCTTGTGCTCATCCAGTCTCTCGAGCATATTCCCGTCAAGAACAGCAGTGGGCTCGATCATGCCCTCTTCGTCGTCAAGGAAATTAGGGGACATCAAGTCGTGCTGGTCAAGTCCGTTACTCTGCCAGCTTCCGCCAGAGGTACTACCAATAACGAAACCAGGGAAAAGTCGGGGGATGTCCTCTCCCCTCTGCTGCCTTGCAACCTCGACATAGCTGAAAACGCCGAGCAAGACGCCGTCGGCTTCCTGCAGACATTTTTGGACGGATTCTGCGTTGGGCCAGTCGGCTGCTGCAATGTGAGAGGAAATGACCAATTTCGAGAATTTGGACATCATATCGCGGAAATGAGGATAAAGCGCCTTGTTGGTGGAGATGATGGAGGGTTGGCCGGAGTGGTTATCTGTTGTGCCAGAGCCGGCGGCGAGGAGTAGCCTGAGATGGTCGGAGATATCTTCGGCCCTAGCGACGTATTCGGAGCGGGCGTTGTTGGTGATTGCTTCGCGATATCGGTCGATGGCGCGCTTCATGTTGGTGACGAGCAGGCTCCAAGTCAGGGGCGGTGTCGATCCATCGTCAAAGAACGACTTGGGCACGCTGGTGGTGGCCGGTACGTTGTATGTGGTGCTGGTAAAAGATGTCGCAGAGGCGATGTTGGGAGCGTGCGCACCGTTGGCGTAACCAAGTGCATATGCATCACTTCTCTTCCTTCGGCCTGGGGAAGTGCCATTCATTGAGTCCATAGACGTCGAGGGGGATAGAACGGCGCTAAAGGAACCACGGTGATTGCGAGGCTTGAAAGAAACAAGGGGAGACCAAAGTTAGTTATCATACGAGGAGAAAAGCCACGCGTATATACAGCATGTAGTACGTAGTAGTTGGGTGGTCATATCTTACCATGGATCCCCTAGATGCGAGCATCAAAGACTCGCCTTCCGCCTCTGAAGCTGAAGTTGCCGAATCGTCATCTTCGTCTTGGGTTAGTCCGCGAGCCATCATCTCTGGCGGCGGTCGCGTCTTCTCCGGCATGGCAACATTCATACGATCCCTGGGGCCTGTCTCGGCGGCTGAGATGGGGGACTCAAGCGGCAATTCCATGCTGCGGTCGCCGGTCATCATGTTGTAGTAGAATAGTCGGCCATCCGGCGTGGCTTGCGGGATCCAGAAGTCGGCGCGCGACTTGTCGCCCATGTCGGCGCCCTCGAGCGGCAAGCTGCCGAAGCCCTCGCCCTCGGAATCCTCGTCCGGGTCGACACCGTCATCGTAAATGTCGTTTTCCTCCACTTCCTCTTCAATGTGGTGGTGAATAACCTGTTGGCCGCTCTGGCCAACGTCGGGGAACTCGTCGGGGCTGGTGATGGCCTGGCAGTAGTTGCTGGGGAACCAGCCGCGCACGCCGTTGATGACTCCGTCCCACCAGCCGCTCTCGAGCTGGGTGATGACCTGGATGACATCGCCCTCGTGGAAGCTGAGGCTGGTTCTGTCGTCGGCCTCGTAGTCGTAGAGGGCACGCACGTACATGCTGCCGGGCGGCGCATTTCCCACAACGCCGTCCATGGTTTCCTTTTAGGCCTCCTTCTGGCGCAACGCGCGTGGGGGGAAGAGGGGAAAGGAGAAAAGAGAGGAAGAAAGAGAGCTGAGATGGAGAAAGAGGGGGGTTTAGGGAGAAGATTTCGAGATGATCCCCGTCGGACGCGAACGGCCGGGATGGTGCACCAGGGCGTATCGGTCGAGACAGCGAACTGCGCTGGGAACGGCGGGGAGGATCTGAGCCAGCAGAGCGGTTGAGATGGTATCACGACAACGAGAAGGCGACAAAATCACCGCAGGACATGGTCCGCGAGTCAGCCTTGTTCCAAGCCGATGGCGGCGCAGGCTGGGGCGAAACCAATGAGCATGCCACCACGGGACGAATTCCAGAGGAGCAGATGGCGAGACCAGAGATGGAGGAGGAAGCGTCAGAATCGGACGACGGAAAGGGGAGGTCCGAGATGGCAGCGCGCGCAGGGCTCGAGTATCGTCGAGAGTGTTTCGTGTGGCGGCGATTGGGGCCTCGCTGTCGTTTCTGCAGCGCTGGAGCTTCTTGCAGAAAGGGCACACGCCGTTGCCAGCTGCTAAGCCCTTCTGGGCGCTCGGGCGGCGTTAGGCGAGACACAGCACGCTGCAACGTGCTAGCGGCGCCCACTTCTCCAGTGGTTGTGCGTGTCGCTCCCTGAGCCGGCGGCTTACAGGCGCTTTAAGCTGCTGCAGTTTTAGCGATCTGATCAATGGCGGCAGCCCTTTGTTCTCAATAGTCCCCCACGCGATGCGGTCAGTAGCAGGCCAAGTTGTGTGTTTATCTACAGGCAAATTGAAACAGAAAACGGCCGTCTGGGTCGGGTGTCTTTACTTGATGCTTTTTGCAAAGCAATATGTGCGTGTTGTCAATCTTTTTTTTTCTCCATTGATCAAACAATCAGGCATCTAAATAAGAGAAAGAAAAAAAAGAAAGAATAAAAATATTCGAGGGGATTTACCAGACTCAAAATGTGACCAAAAAGGCCCCCCGTTCCCCGATTGCTGAGTCGCAGCTCTGTTTTAGCGCCATGCATGCAGCCACGGATATGTACTCGCTACGCTTCCCACGCAACCACTGGATGGCCAGCTGCGAACCGACGACCTGTACCCTGTACAATGGGTCCCCTTGATAACGCCTCCTGAGCGCCTCGAAGGCCTCTCTTTGGCTCTGGCATCTCACCCATGCGCATGCGAGCGCGCCAACTCTTGCACGTTACTGGAGCTGCGACGAGAGAATGGCATCAATCGAGTTAGATCGCGTCAAGGGGGGTCTCTACGCCAGGGCAGATACAGCCGTGGATTGGAGATGCCTGACTTCAGGGAAGATTGACAAACGGGCACCCCAGCGACAATTTCTCGAATGTGAATGGAACGGCTGGGGAAGCGAGGCAGGCCTATGAATGCCTAGAAAGCAAATTGATATACCTAGTCGCTGGGATGAAGAGCAAAGAGCTTGCAGGAGAGCATCCATCCATTACAAAGCCACATCCTGCTTTCGTAGTTGCTTGCCAGGTACAGAATAGCATGGCATGGGAGGATGGATGACAGCTTGATTGCTTTTCTTGGTCGTGTTTCAGCTCCCGGCGTTTGTCATCAGGCGAGCCCCAAAAAGGAGAAAGGATACGCTCGGGTATAGACATCCAATGATGTTGCCAAAGCCGTCTGAACTATTTCCTATACAGCAATCCGCTAATCTCTACTGGATGCTGGTTGCTATACCTGGATGTAGAAAAGTGTAGTCGTCTCGTCTCTCCATGTTGATGGAGTGATATATGACATACATGAGTGTATCTATGCATATCTCCAGTGTGTAAAGGGGGAGATCTGCCATGTTCTCAGTAACTCCGCAGTTACTTCAGAATATGTGATGCCTGCAATCTAAAGCAATGGGAGAATCCTAGCTTGATATTTTCATCCCTTCGGACTTTACCGATTCGCCTGGCGATTCTTTGCTAGATATCTCACCAAGCACAAACAAGTGCCACTAATTCGCCATGCCATCTAATCGCGGAACGACAGCAAAGATGACCACGATACGGCTCCTATGTGAGTAATACCCCAAGTAGTATGTGTAATAACAACTTATGCTGCATGCCTCTCCGGCCATCCAGCTGGTCAAACATGAGAAGAGGAGAAATAGCACGGGAAAAAAAGGAAAAGAATCTTGCAAGTGCACGTTGGAGGATTGTCTAGCTGCGCCTTTGTTTGCCGTGCTGAAAACTCAGGCGGACATCACCACTAGTAATTGCCCAAGCCCATCCACATGTTCTTAATCCCTTACCAATGGAAGTAGGTAGACTACAAGCCATGGAGTTACGTACATGTCCAGCATCATCACCATACTTTACCTTACCGCCTCTTTGGCCATCTTCAGAGACCGCCTCTCCCTCTCTCCAGCATAAACGAACTCCCAGACGCTAAAGCCCTAAAAAGAGAGCCACCGGCCAACGCATCAACAGCTCGGTAAATATGTCATACGAGTAAACACGAAGCCACGGAGGAGTCCGCCGAGAGGGACTTGAATCGCAGCTCAACTCTGTTTTAGCAAATTTGCTCTTCCAGGATGGGGCCGCCTGTTCCAGATAAAATGGCTTTTGATATTAAGCCCTCCCGCCGCTAGTTGGCAATAGCACGTAAAGTAGTAACAAACAGCTGGTTACGGGAGCAAAGGCGCGCGCGGAAAGCTGCGTGAAGGCGTTCCAGAAGGAAATCAACCCTTCCAAATGACTGGAGCTTCTGGCACAGTTGACAAGTGGAGGTGGAGGCCATCCTCGAAAGGCACATGTGCCGGGTTGAGATTTGATGCTCAAAAGCCTGTCCAAGTGAGGTACGTGACTTCATCTACCTATCATCTTTGCTGCTGGAACTGCATGTAAATACCTACCTACATACTACGTGTAGTTTGTGATATCCCACTTGGCACTTTTCGCCGTTTGCCAATCCAATCCTCTGCGTACCTGAATGGTGGCGTCGGGGCAAATCAGATCCCACATACGCCCAAGCTAGAAAATCCCACGGCATGCTGTACTCGTAATGCCTACAAGCATAACCATGGCAACCGCGCCGGCGTCCACTTGGCGAAGCATTTTGCGGATTTTCTAGAAAGTGGATTTTTTTTTTTTTTTCGCTCAATATATTTCCAGGGGGGAAAAAGCCAAACCAAGGATGCCAGAAGAGGGAGCGCCATCCTCGCCCTTCAAGACGCAAACTCCGTGAATCCACGTGGGGCCAGCCCAGCTTTTTACCAGCTTAGCAGCTCCTAGGTCGCGGAAGCATCCCCCGGACCCGCTGGCGAGCCAGGCCCTACAGGTGCTAGTCCGGGTACCGCTAGCATTCAATAGGTAGGATTGAGCGTGTGCTGTACTGTATAGTACGGAGCCCTGTACAGTATGAGTCAATGATTTTGCGCGCATCTGGCTGGCGATTGTCCGAGTCTCAATACTGTGCGAATATCCGCGACAGGGCAAACGTTAGGTGCTGTAATTTCGCCATGGGTATGCGCACTAGTGCTGCCCGTACCTCTCTGTACAGCTCAAGTACTCAACTTTATGCCGTTGGCCGCGGAGACCAAAACGGTACCGGGGCCGACTCCAAACGGTGGCTGGGAAAGAAGAGAGACGAGACGGCAGACGCTCTTTGTGCAAGCCTGTGCACGGCTCATTTCGCGTGTGCCGTCTCCAAAAGGTACTTTGCTCCCAGAGAGGGGGCGTGTCGATTCGCTCGCGTCCATCTCCTGGCTAGCATATCGCGCGTTCACTCTCGTACTGTGCCGCCAGAGAGCGCGTTGGCAGCGTGTACGCGGGCGACGGAGACTCTATTCGACAGGTACAAGTTGTCTTCGGCCTATTGTACGTGAAAAACGGAGATGGGATCCTGTGTCTCTCTTCCATTTCCTTCCTACCTTTGCACGGATAGGCTATTAGTCACTCTCTATTCGGCATATATGACTGCACGTTCTTTGGCATCTGCGTCGCTTACTGGGAGTTGTTCAGAGGAGGAAAATAGCCTTCAATAGGTAGGCATTACAGGCTTCATACTGCATTCAGCACACAGGCAAAGCAGCGGAATTTAGTACACAGAGCGAATCTTGCTTGGCTCCAACAAGGTTGATCACACGCTGCGAATGAGTCCATCTCTTCATACCTGTACGTGTTCAACTGTGTGGTGCACCATACAGATACAAACAAAAGTACAGTATAGTCGGGCCCCGAAAAACGGAGCGCAGATGCAAACATGGGGTAGATGCTCCGTGGCATCACATTCACGTCTGGGACCCCTCATCAAAGTCTCATAGTCATAGAATATTATGTGCCTTTTTCCAACTTACCCGGTGTCCGTGGAGCAACGTCACAATCTACCGAGGCAGCGGTTCCCGTTACTTTTTTTAGGGTGGCGCTGCTCACATGTCATGCCAAAAGGGAACAAACCGGAAACTGACTAATACGTTTTGAATGTCTGATGCCTTGTAGTAAGCCAGACGGCTCAGCCACAGCAACGGTACTGGCAATTTCATCTGGTCTGGGCGGGGAGCAGACAAGAAACAAAGAGATATGGCAATTTCCCATCTTGCATCTTATCTTTTTCGACGGGACAGCGGGAACAAAGAAGTGCATCATGCATCAGTCTTTGTCAGCTACTCCGTATCTGCTGTCTCCCAAGGTCGCACTGCTACGACGACTTATATGCACCCCACGCTCCATCACAGAGCTGACTAGAGCCGCTGTGGGAAGCGGCGCGGGAGAGATGCAGCATAAGAGGGAGCAAAGACGACATATCAATAATGCTAACAGCAGGCAATACTCCGAACGCTCTGGATATAGGTGGCATGTAGCCTAAAATGTTAGCCATATGAACGGCCGACAACTTGCCAACCAACAGAACCAGCCTTGTGCTTGGGAATGCTGCACACGAGGCCGATGAGGTGCCTATTCATCTCCGAGCCAGTATGTAGTAGTATAGCAGGTTTCAAGACGAGGAATGCGCCCAATGAATTGGTGCATAGTAGATTTGGGCATCTGGAATGGTCTTTTGCCGTGTCTAGAACAGTACTGTACAAGAAAGGCAATGGAGTGGCGGTCTACCTGCACCTCACCACGTACCAGGACAGGGGCCGACACGCATTGGATTCACCCATCACCGCCAGTCTGCCTGGCTGATCCCATCGTAGGGACCCCTTGATTGAAAACGTGTAGACAATGCCCAATAGCTAAACGGCGACGAACAACGGGACATGCGCGCACCTGCATGTTCCCCTGCCCGGTTTCTTAGCTGACTGTCCTGTCCTGTACGTGTACGGAACAAGCGCGCCCCTGTCTCCTTTATGCAAGAGTGCGCACTCATCTGCGATGGAGTTTGTCGTAGCATGTACTTGTACGTGGACATTCGGACGTGCAGGGCATGCGTCGTCAATGACGAGAAAAGTACATCTTGGGGCAGTAGACACCGACTGTTTGACGGTACCTGTTGGGCAGGATTGCATGTCATGCTCTCGCCAGCAGCAGATGCGCTGTACTCGGCGCTGGCAACCTCACACTTGAGCCCTAGGTATCTATCGGGTAGCCATGGCGGCAAGCCCCTGTAAAGCGTGATGCCAGTACTTCGTACAGATACCTGCATGGAGTTGAGGCTTTGCAGGCATGCCGTATGTATGTATTTATGTATGTATGTACCCGCGTGCTTGCCTGAACTGGGCGCTTCCAGAAGGCGGCTTGTGGGATATTCTATTCCTTTTTTCTTTGACCGCGAGTCAGCAGCACAGCATTTTAGTAGAAAGGGCCATCATCTGTATTTGAAGACACGGCCAGCAGGAGTTGAATCTGTGAAAATGACACGAAAAGACCACTCAATGCGGCGAGCAGTCGTTGTAACTGCCGCCAGAGTGCGTCCAATAGGCGGTGTGCAGCCGCTAATACAGTACAATATATTGAGGACAACCAAGATGGAAGTTAACTATGCTCCAGGCGCGTGCTCGTAACCTGGCAGTCCGTATTCAGCTCCTAAGTTCGGACATGGCGTCCGTGGTGGGTTGGTGTGGATCTCCGTCGATGCAGGGCGAATGGCCCCTCGTGTTAGAATGAGCCAGCTCCAATCCTCTGGAAGCGGGATCACGGAGACCAGGTGCTCATTGTGACAAGAGTGGTGGCGCTTCCATCTCTTGTGGTGGTTGTCGCCGCAAATGGGTCATGACGTGCACCGGATCTTGATGAATCTCCAGATGTGCCAGGAGTAGTATCGTGAACAGCAGCGCGGAGTGGCACTTATAAAGGACTTGAGGCCAGAGCGCAGGGGCCAAATAAGGAACAAAGAGTACCATCTCGTCTGGGAAAGACACTGGAAGAAGTGGGCAGTCGGCCTTGATCCACCTCAAAGTGCAAGCTTAGCAGATGGTCCCAGGCCATATTTGGCATTCTTCGAGACCTGGGTCGTCGTCCCGGCGGCAGTGACCGATCCCTAGAATGCCCGATCCAGCTTACTTGCACAGGCGATAAGCATAGGGTAGCATTGGCGGCGACATTCCACGGATACCAGCAGCCTTCTGCGAGCAAGACGGCCACACAGGTCTCCCCGCTATGGACAGATGGCGTTTCCAATGATACTGGACCTGGGCAAGGAGAGCAGGCGAAGTGGCAGCTAGAGCAAGAGCGAGAGCGAGAGTTGAAAGCGGGGGACCTTGACTCAAGGCGGACGGCCATCGAAACGCCCCTGGCCAAGCAAAAGGGCTGTAGACATGAAATGGCTGTTCCCGTGATGCATTCACGTAGCACGGCGCAAAAAAGGACAGCACATGGTGCCCAATACCGTTGGAGAGCGTGAGAGCGTAGAGTAGGCGTATGCTGACCGACTGTCGTTAGAGACCCGATGGTGGGGTGGGCTGCTAAGGTATACTAAGCCAGCAGGCCTGCTAGAATTGGAACGCCCAGGTACCAGCCTGTAAGCATGAAATGGCCGATCATGATCATGAGGGGGAGTGGCAGTGGGAGAGAGAAGTTGGGAGGGGAGGCATGAGATTTTGAGTGAATCTAATTCGGTGATATACTGCATGAAACCGGAAAGAAATAAAAAATAAAAAAGAATATTGAGAAGAAAATATGAAAAGAAAAGAAAGAAGCAAGAAAAGAAAAAAAAAAAAAGAAATACTCAATAGACCAAGCTAGAAATCAAATTGCAAAAAGAAAAGTTGACGGAGGGGCAGCCACTTGCGTGCACCTTCTTCCAACTGCGATCCGATTGTAGGTACATGCGCCTGGTACAGTACAATGATACGTACATTTTCGACAAAAAGGCATGGCGCCGGGTGTGCCTGACGTTCCTCCCTTGCTAATCCCGCGCGACTCAGGCGTGCTTATTAGCAGGCAATTTTCCCTTCTTTTTCCTGTTCCTCCTGCGCACGGGGACCATCCGGGCCAGGGCGTTGCAGTGCCGCTTTAGAGTCGTGGCGCCATGGCAGCGTCTCTTTGTCTTCGAGACTTTACTTCTCTCTTTTATTTTCATTATTCTCGCCTATTCCCTTGTAACTCGCACCTTGCTGACCTGACCCGTGACCTGATCGACCGGCCAAGTGCCGGAGCATGTTCCGCCAACTTACTAATGGGCGGATGATACTTCATGTTGTATACAGGTCGATGTAGGTACTAGTAATTAGGTACTTAATTACTGAAAGGCAAGTCAGCCCGCGGCGGACAGGCAAACGATGATCCAACAGTCGTCGTATCAGGGCGGGCTTAGCAGACACTCCCCTAATTGCAGGCAGTCCGTACAGTAGTGCCGGCACAGGTACTCATCCGCTGCGCTGCCACCTTAGGCACTGCTAGGTAGATGCCAACGGAGGCATTAAACACTAGCAGCAACAGGTTTCGCGTTTGCAGGCTCGGACAGCGAAATCAGTAGCACCCGGCATCGAATCGAGTCGAGTCGCTAGCTTGGCTGGTGGTGACTGTTACGTGCTAGTGCTTGGAGCTATCGTGGCCACGGCCAAGCGTGTGACTCCGGCAACCAGAGCCTTGAGCCGCGACAGCTGCGAGCCACACCGGGCCAATGGCGGGGCGAGGCTTGCTAGCACCCGGCCAGCGCTGCCCGCCAGCAGGTACCGGTACCTGGGCCAGGCCTGCACCGCGCCGCTGGTTGCGTACCGCGAGGTACCGCCCTTGCGCCCCTCCCCCTACAGCTCCAGCGCCAGCGCCACTGCCAGCACCAGTGTCAGTTGTTGGAGGGGCCGAGCTTGGGCCCCTCTTCCGCTGACGGGACCCCCGCTGGAGGCACTTGGTAGCGTCAGTGGCCAGCACAGCGCTGTGTCGCGTTTGCGAGGATGGTGGGCTGGTCATGGCGGCTCGCTGGTACCGCCGCGGCGCGCGTGGCCGGCGAGGTACAAGGCGACGAGTGCCCGACGTCCTGGAGGTCGCTGTACAAGTTGCTGTACAAGGCCCCGTCCGCCGCCCCGTCCAGCGCCTGTACTGCGCCGTACCGCAGCGCTGGCGGGTGCGCATGATGAGACAGCCAGCGCTGCTCTGCCTCCCCCTCTTGGCCCTCTTAGGCCCTCCCCCTCCATCGATCCCTCCGTCCCACCGTCGCTCAGCGGCCTCTGCCCTCTGTTGTTTTTTTTTCTTTCGCTTCCCCCCTCCTTCTGCGCACCCACCCCTCTCGAAATTCTTACCCCCCAGAGTGGCTGCTGTCCGCCGCCCCCGAATTGAAATCTTTCCCCTCCCCCCCTCTCGCCCGTCTTCCTTCATTTACTGCGGCTTCTCCCTCTCCAAGCCCGTTTTCTCCCCTCTCCATCTGCCACCACAAGTCCTCGTTTTGCGCCCACGCACTGCTTCACAGCTTCCACCGCTTCTGCCGCGAGGCCGTCTATCGAGCCTCAGTCCTTGATCATTTACCCATATCCAGAATCATTCCATGACCAGCATACCATACTTTCCAATGACCAGCATCAACATCGACGCCACCGCAGTCACACTTTAAACCCCACGGGCGCGCGTGCGAGCGAGGAGCTAGGAGTCGAGAGCGAGAGCGAGAGAATTCGCAACACCACCCAGAGTACGATATTCAACCATCGTAACGTCCGCACCAGCCGGCTAAGTCGCCAGCGTCGCGTCCGCGTCAGCGCCGTCAGACACCCATCGCCATCACCACCAACCTCACACACCACACACGCGACTCGGCCGTCAAGATGCCCGGCGCAAGCGTCGCAGTTCTCCCGCCCCCAGCGGCCTCGACACCGTCCTCGCGCAAGGCGACTCTCGCGCCAGAGCGCAAATACAAGTGCCAGTTTTGCAACAGAGCCTTCAGCCGAAGCGAGCACCGAAGCCGACACGAGCGATCCCGTATGTAAAAATTTCCTCCCTTGGGAAGCAACCCAAAATTTTTAATCCATCCCTCTTTTGCTCGCCACGATCAATGCTAACTCCATCATCTCTTTTTAGACACAAAGGAGCGTCCTTTCAAGTGCATGAAGTGCAGAAGCACCTTTGTGCGCCGTGATCTTCTTCTCAGACATGATCGCACAGTCCACGCCAAGGATGGCGGCGTTCCCCTTCACAGCGACGGCAAGCGTCGTTCTGGACCCAAGACTCGAGCTATCGGCGGGCCCGCAAAGTCCTCAATCGCCCTGGATCCCTCCACGCTGGAGCAGATGGAAGCCGGCGGCGACGGCATTTTTGATGTTGAAGCCGCTGCTATGCTGGTTGCCGACCTGCACCACAAGGCCACTGCTGCTATGCGCGGAGATGAGTCCTACGACGATGGCACATCCATGGCCTTTTCGCCCAGAAGCTCTGGTGCCATGGAGCCCGCTGTCACATACCCGTCCGGTGCCATTGCTCTTCCGCAAGTCCAGTGGGACAACTTCATGGCGGACCCCAAGCCGCACTCCATCACTTCCAGCGCCTCTGGCTCTTACGAGTCGTCACAGCCGTTTGCTAGCGGAAACAGGCTCCAGCACCAGCTGCCGCCCTTTGGCAACCGAAATGTCAATGGTCTTGTGCCCGCTCTTCAGTCCATGATTAGCTCTCTTCCTGCCTCTAGCCCAGAGATTCCGGCTCCTCAGAGCCCTTCTGGAGTCGACTCGCTGCAGGCCGGATTCAGAGCTCCCCAGGTATCTGGTGACGATGAGCGAAACGCCATCCTGGACAACATCCGCAGCGCTGACCGAGAGCACGCCATTCCAGACAGCTTTCGCCTGCCCGGCTTGGGTTCTCTGAACCGCTACCTGTCCACCTACTTTGGGCTGTTCCACCACCATCTGCCGTTCCTGCACCCAGCCTCGTTCATCCCGTCCCAGGTGTCGCCACCGCTACTCTTGGCCGTGCTGAGCATTGGTGCCCTCTATGCCTTTGACCAGGACCAGGCCTACATGCTTCACATTGGCTCCAAGGTTCTCGTCAACCAGTTCTTGCAGAACAAGGAGAACTTCAGCTCCCGCAAGTGTCCCTTGTGGACCATGCAAAGCTCGCTTCTCAACATGATCTTTGCCAGCTGGAGCGGCGACCCCAAGGGCTTGGAGTGGGCTTGCTCCATCAAGAGTCTGCTTGCCAACATGGTGGCAGGAAACCGTTACGAGCTTAAGCTTCGCCAAGAGGCTAGAGGCACGGCCAAACCTACTCGTGCCGAGTGGGTAGAGGATGAAGGCTGCCGCCGTACTTATTATGCAGTGTACATCTTCTTTGGCCTGCTCACCCTGACGTTCAACCACACGCCGGCCATTGGTTTCAATGAGTTTGAAGACCTGCAGCTCCCTTCCACGGAAGCCATGTGGAACATGCAGGTCGCCGACGAGGCTGCGTGGGTCGAGCAACTTGAAAAGTCGCCTGCCGTCATCTTCATGGAAGCCCATGACAATCTTTTCCAGGGCGAAGCTACAAAGTATAGCGCCTTCTCTACCCGTGTCATGATAAATGCCCTGTTCCTCGAAGTATGGTACCATAAACGTAGCCCTGAGGCCTTGCAAGATGTCGTGACCGAGTACAAACTTAGACTTGCGCTCGAGACGTGGGAGAAGTCCCTGGACTTGTGCGAGCCCGAATCTGCCGCGGTGCCTCTCAGTGCCCCCCACAAGGGTCACCCCCTCATCTTCAATGCCCGCGCCATGTACCGTAACGCTCGTGCCCGCCTCGAGGTCGATCTCAAGACCGTGCAGGAGGCCCTGCGATACCACGAGCCCTACGAGGTGGCAGCTGCTATGTCTCACGCTCGGGACCGTGTCAAGCGTTCAAGCGAGATGATTAAAGTGATTGAAGAGTGCTACAACTGCCTCGAGACGGCCGTGGTCCAGGGCGTCCGCTGGGTGGCACGCACCTCGTCGACCAACTGGAGCGTCGAGCATCCGCTGTGCGGCCTGGATCTCATCATCATCCTCACGCTGTGGCTGTATCGTCTGGAACATGACGAGGAGCCCGCGACGCAGGAGGAGGTTGCCATGTATTACAAGGTCCGCCAGCTGTTCGTCAAAGACTTTGATGAGAACATCATTGCCAACTTGAGCTCCGTGGTTGCACGCCTCTGGGGATCCATGCTGGACGAGGTTGTTGTGTGGGGAATCACGCGTCTCATGGGCGAATCTTGCAAACTGCATTCAGAAGCCTTGATCGGCTATGTGGGCGACGAAGCTTCCTCTAACGTATCGACCCCTTCGATGACCTCTCAGGGAGCGGACGAGGACAGCGTGTATTAATTACATTTGCGATGACGAAACGACTTTTCTTCTTTTTATTTCGACAACTCTTTTCTTTCCTTCACCTCTATCAAGAGAGCGCTAAAACACGCGCCGGTTTTTTTTCCTAACGCACAACTCGATTCTTATGGCTCGTCTCCTTTGCTTCTTGATTATATCTACGCAGGTTCATTAACCTTTGACTTTAACTTGGCGCGGTGCGGTTTTGGAACGGAGTCAGGCTTAATGCTGGGAAAGTACTAATTTCTTTACCGTCTATCTCCTTTTTTTACGGATTCTCATGTTATTTCCTTGACGACTCCTGAGACAGAGCAGGTGATCGTGTGTCTGGTATGTGTTTTTATGGCTTTCTTGGCCTTGACTTGGTTGCTTTTTGATTTGCATCTGCTCGTTTATTCAGCATGGGTTGATTTGAAAGGATCACTGGGGAAATAATTCTTCTTTTATTATGGAGAGACGCAGGGACTCTCGGCGGTATAAAGGGATCGGACGTTTCGCATGATTTCGGGACCCGAAAAGGGATATTTTGGATCTATGGATCTCGACAGCGCCAGCGCAAGTAATAACTGCGAGGGCAGGTTGATTGGCTGGTCCATGATGGTGATGCCGCCTTTTTCGCATTTTCCTTTTCTCCCTTTCTTCTTCTTTCTAATGGCCTTTTGCTGCCTTTTTTCTCTTTTTATCTTGGTAATTCTTTCATTTTGATTTGCAGCGGCTGTTTTTTTCTTTTTTCTTTCTTTTCTGCCTTCTGCTTTCTGCCTTTTGTTTTGTGCTCTTGAATTTTAACTGTTTATTGCCGCTTCTCGCTGGCATCTGCAAGTCTGATTTATCATTGGCCTTTCCGAATTCTCCAGATACCTTGTTCGATATACAGATTGCTATTCTTCATTGAACCTCTTTACTTATTCTTCTCTTATACTTTTTTTTCTTTCTTTTTCCTTTTTTCCTTGAAAACTTGTGTGCGTGTGTGTCTCGTGTGCTATTTTCCTTAATTTGTCATGCGTTTTTTCTCTCTCCTCTATTTTGTCTTGGATATGCTATGAAGGGATGCTACGGCATCAGAGCAACTCGCTTTGCAGGCATGGATGCCCCATTAACAGGGGCTGCCTTGTTTGCGTGGATGAGAGAAGCCTGTTCCACTTCTGTGTGTATAGATATTCTAGTACTACAATTTGAATAATTATGTGTCTCTGTCAAAGAATTGGACCAAATCATGTGCCTTTGCAAGAGATTTATTGGTGGTTGATGCTGCCACGTAGGCGTGCGAGCCAATATGCACGACGGATAACGAGTGATGTCGGATAAAGTCCTGCTGCCATGCATGTACGTAAATGATGCCTGGAAGTATCATGGAGCTTGCACTAATATGCCGTGTATGTCTTGAAGAAGGCTCAATGGAACTGACTGGCTGGAAATGATTGAAAACGATGGTTTCACATGAGCGGGCCGTGCATATCATGGACTTGTTTTCTTTTCTGTTCTGTAGGGAGAATAATATGCAGTAGAACTAGACCTTAGCCACGAATCATGTCACACACCCGAAATTCATTGGAGGCGCTCTCCTCTTAGTAAGTAACATCCGGTGAGGAGTAATACTGGGACTGCGGAGAAAAGGGGAGGGAAAAGGAAGGGCGGTATTTTGGAGTATTGGAGTGATACTGAACGCCTTTTCATGTTGTATGCTCGCCTTTCGTATTGGGCATTTTTGGAGGAGGGAGAGACCATTCAGGCTGAGTTTAGTGGGAGTTGTATGCTGCTTGTACGCTGAATGTATTTGTATTTGTTGTCGTTTGCTCTCTCTCTCCTCTTTAATACTTTAATTAAAGTTTTACTTGTATCGGGTGTATTATCAATTAACATTAAGATATATGCATGGTAGTATTCAAACCAGCTTGTATTACCTACGCCCCATGCCTTGCTTGCAATTCCACCGCAGGCGCTTCATTCGCGGGCACTTCATTCGCAGGCGCCTCGTTTGCAGGCATCTCGCCTCGTATTGGAACCGAGTCCAGCTCGTGGATGCCGTTTGTGTCGGACTCTAGTTGTGCCTTTCCGTAGGTTGAATCGTGGTCGTCGTCGATTTGCTTCTTTGCCCCTTTTTGGCGTTTCCGAAGGTAGAATAAGAGGCCAAGGATGACGGCGAGGATGGCGATGGGGCCGATGACGGCGCCGGCTATCCAGGCGTGGTTTTGTGAGGATGTTGTGTGGGGTACTGGAGTTTGAGATGAAGTTGCTAAATGATGCAGAGGTGTAAGATATAATACTGGCCTAGTGATATTAGAGCAAGTAATTACTCACTTGAGATGACACTTTGACTGGAAGATATTGAAGTATGTAAACTGGAAGCTATGCTCTGACTGCTTGAAGACGTCAAAGCATGTGAAGTTGAGGTACTCTGGCTACTAGAAGATGTAGACGATATAGCACGACTGGAGCTGGATTGACCCGTGGGCGTTACATCAGCCGCAGCAGTATCAGTTGGCAATAAAAAGGTCACAGTTGACGTCTTGCCATTCGTCACTGGGACATTTTTGACGGTATACCCCAGCATGTGACAGTCTTGGAGAAAGGGCAGCAAAGATGGGATAGGCGTTGCGCCAAAGGGAGAGGTATCGATTGTCTCTTTGATGCATCTTATACACTGGTCCACGAAGAAGAGGAAGTTTTTGGAGGTGCAGAGGGTGGTTTGGGGGGTTTGTTGGCCTGCTGTGGCGGCTTCATCTATGAATAATATGGATCGTGTTAGGAGTAACACATAGTCAAGTTGATGCAACTACATATTGCAAAACAGGTTTAATATCGGAATATATTGTTAGGAATGGACGTACTGCAGGCCTCCACACACAACGCAGGTACAAGGCTGTCACCATTTTGGCGGACAAGGATACCGGCATTGCTGCGCCAGCTCATTGCGTCTGAAGAGGTAACGGGGCTGTTAACATGTAGGATAGGTAAGGTATATGTGTATATCCCCGGACACTACTGAATCTAGACTTTCACGAGGAGATTCATCGAGATAAACGAAGATTGAAGGATTGGCAATGGTGCAGGTACAGAGAGCTTGGCTTTATATACTGCTCTGCGCTGTGATGTCAGTTTCGCGGTGTTGGAGTTGCATTCGGCCCCGCATAAGGGGGATTGAGGAAATCCTTCCGGGTAAACGGTTCATGGCGATGTTGTTAGTTGAGATAGCGAACTTCGGCTGTTGCACGTTTCTGCTTTTATACTATGTAGATCAGATTCATGTGATTTGCAGATATAAGGCAATTTGCCTCGACAACCAAGCACATACGACCATATCCATTGGAAAATACGGGATCCCGTCTGCTCTCCCAGAGTCAAGCCAATGAGAGGCAGATTAGTAGTTGAGTGGGTGACCATCAGCGAACACCGGCTGTTGTATGTTTTATTATTTTTTTCCTTATTTGCAGTTTTTTTATAATTATTATCTATATAAGGCGACTCAGCATTAAAACAAGCACATACGACCATAGGTAATGGAAAATTCGGGGTCCCGTCTGCTCCCCCATAGACAAGCCATTAACCGGCAGATTAGTAGTTGAGTGGGTGACCATCAGCGAACACCGGCTGTTGTATGTTTTTTGTAATTTTTTTTTTCTTCTTCGTTATTTTTGATAGTCATATTTCTATTTATATATCTTTGATCAGTATGTTGAAGCTAGATTCTTATTGTGTGTATACCGTTGTATAGATGGGAAGATGGTTAATGGTGTATGGGTATTGCGACGTGAGATTGGCATACGAGTTTAGTAAATGTTTATTAGGTAAATAATTGAAGTAATTGAAGGAAACCACCTAGGTATGTGAAAGACTTTGACTCTAATGTTGAATAGTTTTAGTCGAATGACGATTACCGTCAGTGCACTGTAGCTCAGATCTGAATATGGAGCTGCGCTGGATAGATTAGATATGACCCTTTGTGGGTAGCCTCATAAAGATGAATGAAAGTGCTGCAGAATTGAATGTGCCAGCTATTCATAGAGCATTTGCTCGAAATACAAATACTGATAATCAAGGTTTTAATATAACGCAGGATAGGTCGAGTCCTGGATGATGTCTACCTTAGTTGTAAATGCACTCTAGCTGTTTATGGTTTTTAACATCAATATTCCGTCACTCTCTGTTATAATAGTCTTGTGCCAATAATTCTGCATCTCAATGATATTTAACTCAAGTCATTTTGGCTTACAAATCACATCGTCGATATATATATATATCGGACAGAGCCTCGGACAAAATATATGAGTAGACCACCGTTTTGGCCGTAGTACACAACGTGTGGCGCATCTGACTGAGTTGCGTCTAGACTACTTACAACTGGTGCATAGGGTCTATACTTGACCATAACCTCTGGGTCAGCACCTAGTAACTTGTATTTAAATCCAGACACCGTTACAGAACAAAAGCGACATGAGCTAGTGTGTCTTGTCTTTTCAGGTCCTTGTCTAAGCGAGCAACAAGAGTCAACCTTTCCCTAATTAGGAATATTCCACTGCGGGCTAAAGCGCCTATTAGAACTATTTCTGACTATGCAGAACTCGATATACAAATGGATGGTCAGCGTATAAGCGCAATCACTAGGGACAGGCTAAAGGCAATACTACTGCAGCAGTGGCTGTGCAGTAACTAAGAGGTGCGCCGTTTGTTGTCCAATCTGTTTGCTAACTGGTAGTTTTGATCGTCACAAGGCCGTATCCATCTGCAGAAGCAAGCTACGCAGATGGAGAAGCCATGATTGAATGTGGAAGGTCGGGGCTTGATACGGGAATCCAAGTGCCGGAGCTAGCCTCAAGCATGAAAGAGAGTGCAACCTGCATCCAATAATAGCAGCTACATGCACGTATTATCAGTCTAGTGTATACATGGTGCTATAAAGCCCACAGGTAAGCGAGCCAGGGTTGGGCTGAAAGAGAGAGAGGCAAATTTTCAGTGAGATTTGGCTTTGGAGAGGCGAAGATTATAATGTTGGTCTCTTCTACTATATAGTAAATGCAAGGGAGAAGACAACCAACATGAAGCTTCCAACCAGCCAACCGGACCTGGGGTAGGACCGTGCGTAACAGAAGCTGCCGTGCCCTTGAACTCTAAACGCGAAGGAGCGTTTCACTCACGCTCGTTCACTTTCTTATTTTGCAGCCAAAACGTGTCTCGTGCCTGACTTCGTATCTGCATCTGCATCTGCATCTGCATCTGCATCTGCCGGGATGTGCCAAACGGCCGCTCCCTCTTGCTAGTTTTTGGCTGCTGCCCGTCCATTCTTACCCACAACTGCCGTAGTTTGGACTTGTGTTTATTTTGATCTTGTTTTTTTTCTTCTCTTCTTTGTTTCTGTTCTTCTTCTTCTTCTTCTCTTCTTCTTCCAACCCTGGCTGTAATTCTCCTTGCTTTGCTTTACTTATCATCATAACTTTGCTTCGCTTCACCCCGCTTTGCTTTGCTCCAGGCCACTTACAAGAAAAGAGGAATCACAACACCACCAGCCATGGCCCCCCCTCGCGGCCTCGGCCAGCTGCTGGGCTTCTTGCTTCTGGCGCTTGTGCCGCATTTGGTCGCAGCAGACTGTGAATGCGGTTTTGTCGCGCACTCTCCGTTAACCCATAAACAGGCCCAAGACCATCCAGGGCCCGACCAGTTGTTCTTCACAAGCATGCTGGAGAGCAAGTTCTTTGACATTCAGAACATTTCTCGGGATAGCACCTGGAAGCGGCAGCAGTACAACGTTTCGGCTCGAGCTGGGCGAGGCGAGTACGGCAAGACGTTTGCCATTAAGAACGTCTATAGCATTCCGCCGGCTGGTGGTGTTAAGGATCCTTCTCAGCTCGGCACCGGTTCCTCGGATTCTGCGAACAGTGGGGTTGCGCTGGTTGTTAGCAGCGCTCTTACCAACGATTCGGTCCCGGTGGCAGAGCTGGACTCGGCTCGATCCGACATGACATTTGGCTCGTACCGTGCTGGCATGAAGCTGACTCCCGTGAATGGCACCTGCGCAGCTTTCTTCTGGGTATGTTTGACTCTTTACCTTTGACTCTTTGAGCATGGGATGAGCCTCACTGACAACTAGACAGTACTTCAATGACACCCAGGAGATTGACATGGAGTTTCTATCTCGAGAGTTTGACGTAAAGAAACAGGTCTTTCCCGTCAACCTCGTGATCCAGTCGGAAGCATCGCTGCAGGCTGGCTTTGATGCGTCCAAGACGGGCACCTTCAAGGTGGTGAACCTTGCCTTTGACCCCACTCTCGGATTCCACGAGTATCGCTTCGACTTCTTGCAAGATCGAGTCCGCTTCTACGCCGACAGCCGGCTGCTAGCCGAGATGAATGGAAGCTCGGTGCCCACTAGTCCTGGCCATCTCATTCTGCAGCACTGGAGCAACGGGAACCCCTTGTGGTCTGGAGGCCCCCCAAGGGAAGACGCTACCATGACTGTCAGCTACGTCAAGGCCTATTTCAACTCATCTGATGCGAATGTCCAGTCGAGCTGGAATAGCGGCTGCCAAAAGGCGCTTTCAAAGGGCGGCAACGACACGGTGTGTGAGATTCCCAATGTGACATCAGTAAACGCAAGCACGGGAGGCACCTTTTTCAACACCAGCGATCCGAATGATACGGAAAAGAACGGCGCGGTTCGCCTGGGCAGCACGTGGGCGACGACGGCGAGTGCACTGCTGCTGGTGCTGGTATTGACCTGCCTATAAAGGGGGAGAATGAGGATGAAAGCGTGTTTACTTTTTTTTTTGTTTTTTGTTTTCATGATGTACCGTGTAATGCTATAATGAGTCTATGACGTGTTTGCTTTCTTGGAGTTGAAGAAAGAGGTTGCTTTTGTTTGGCACCTGAGTGGGAAAGGGAGGGAGCATGTGTATATGGTAGGTAGAGGCAGCCGAGGCTTGGGATTCTATGCTGAATGAGATGCTCTTGTCGGATATGAGAATAACAGTGGTTATATGACGATGATGATGGCTATGATTGTGGTAATTCGCATTGCAGCTTTTTCATGGCATGTAGACGCAGACATCAGACATCGTCAAGTGAGTGTTGGCTGGTGTTGGTCGGCGCATCATCTGATGCACGATGCGGTCATTTGCCCCGCAAGACACCGAGCAGCTGGATCGGATGGGGCTTCAGGGCTCAGGACGATGCTGCTTTGGGGAGGTGCCGAGATGTGAATATGATGTATATGATTTAATGCATAACATGATTTGAGGGGATGCAAGTGAATAGATTATCGATATTACTCGATGCTATTCAGTTTGCCATCTGATGCATCTGTAGAGTGTGTGTTTGTTTCAGGGCTGGAATGCAACCCCGCCATTGCTTGGACACATTTATAAGGCTGCAATGATCTCGTGTAGCACATCAGCCAAAGAAAGCATGGAGGAGAGACAAAATGACTACATGTTTTAGAATTGATATCATGGGAAAGATGGCAATCAAGTAAAGGATTGGTTAGCCCTGAGTTTCTGTCAGCGAATCGTGTGTAGTTGGACGTAATGATATGGTCATTGAGGATTCTCATGGTGGTGGGCAGTGCAGGACGGATAGGTTGATGGGGCAGATAAAAGGGACCGGCGTTGCGCATCTCTCTTGATGAAAGCTGTTATTATTCGTTTGTACATGTTTAAATCTTGACAACAATTACATGTCTACTTTTACAGCTTTGAATTACCTTTCTTGTATCTGATTTACTTTGAACCTTCCATCATCACCATGACGCCCAGCACGCTCAGCATCGTGGTCAAGAACAACACGTCGGCGTCGCAGCTCTACGCCTTCGTCACCGGCCAGGCATCCCAGGGCGTCTTCTTCCTGCGCTCCGACGGCGTGACGCCCTACTATCCATCCTCGCCATCATCTACGCTGCAGCCGCTGTCGCAGAACTGCGCCGTGGCGGTGGGCGGGCCGGGCCAGAGCCGCACGCTGACGGTGCCGCAGCTGGCCGGCGCGCGCATCTGGTTCAGCCAGGCCAAGCCGCTGACGTTTCTGCTGAATCCGGGGCCGGCCGTGGTCGAGCCGTCGAGCACGAATCCCGCGGACCCGAATTACAACGTGCAGTGGGCGTTTTGCGAGTTTACGCTCAATACCTCGGAGCTGTATGTCAATGTGTCGTATGTCGACTTCTTCAGCATTCCCGTGTCGCTGAAGCTGGAGAATGGATCCGGCAAGGTGACGAGCGTGCCTGGGATGCCAAAGGGGGCGCTGGATACGATTTGCACGCAGTTGAAGGCGCAGGCGGCCAAGGACGGTGCTGGATGGGACAAGCTGGTGATTCAGAACGGCGGCAGCAACTTGCGCGCGCTGAGCCCGAACTCGGGCAGCGTCATGTTTCAGGGTCTGTTCAACGGCTATTACCAGCCGTACGTGGATGCCGTGTGGAAGAAGTACCAGACGACGAATCTCACAGTCAACACGCAGTTCCAGAACTGGGGCAACGTCGTCGGGCGCGTGGACTCTTCAGGACAACATCTCGTGTTCCCCTCTGGCTACGGCAGCTTTGCGAAGCCGGCCGCCGTGGACATCTTCTCGTGCGACTCGGGCCCCTTTGCGGGCGGCGCGGGCGTGACGGCGCAGCAGCTGAATGTCGGGGCCAGGCTGGCGGCGGCGCTGAACCGGTCGACGCTGTTGAATGGCGGGCAGCAGCCCGAGGGGGAGGACGTGAGCCAGTATTATACGGAAAAGGTGACGAACCACTATTCGCGGATATGCCATGCGGTGAGTGTGGGCGGGAGGGGGTATGCGTTTCCGTATGATGATGTTGGGAAGACGGGGGGAGTGGACCAGAGCGGGTTTTTGAGTGATGGGGATCCAAAGGTGTTGACGATTGGTGTTGGGGCGCCTCTTTGATGTGGTTGTGTTTGATAGTTGGAGATATTTGGATGGTGCATGTATATACGCGGTTTGTTTGCTGTACATGGTATCTTGATGTTAGCTTGTATATATTGAATTGATTTGCATTGTATATTCTGTATATTCTGTAGAAAGCTATATATATCTGTCTGTGAAGTAGACGAAGATGGTAGAAAAGTGTGTGATAGAGACATTGCATATAAGACTGCAACTCTGCGGTTGCAAGGGCTGGCATCTCAAGTTTTCCACTTTTGGTTTTGTTAGTAGAATCCTGTCTTATTGGCATAAATTGCGTCTTTCTATACTCATCTATATGCGTGCTCTACATGGCATATCAATTATACAATGTCCTGGCAAACGGCGACAATTACGCCGAAACCTGCTCATGTTAGAGAGGCCGTTGTACATGTAACACAATTCACAAGACAAGCATCATATTCCTTGGTGAGACGGACCTGGCCAGTCCATCCTTCATCCCATGCATGATGCATCTCACCCAATTAGCCGGCCCCGAAAAACCTCTCCCTCCGGTGTCACTGTATGTAACCCTGCTTATCAGTGTTGCATGGTGCTCTTGTAGTAGGTGGGGTTCAGACAATGTACCACCGTCTGCCTTGTGAAACAGTTGAAAGGTCAAAGATAAAACAAAAGGGAAATAGGAAGAAAACGAGAAAACAAGGAGCCCAATCATCTCACATGCACGACATGCCGAATTACACGGCGAACCGGCCGGGCCCCAACATCTCCCTTAAAGTAAATACTTAGTGGAGGTCCACCAGCCTAAACAAGCGCCGGGGAACTCTGTTCTTCCCCTCTTGTTTGTACCACTAGCACGGGACTTTTCTTTTCCCCTGGCTTGCGATGAAATGAGATGACAAGGAGCGGAGATGGGATGGGATGGCCGGGACTGACTGACAGATTGGGCTGTTGCTGGTGTCCATTAATTCCATTGGATATAGAAGTAGTAATAGTAGTTGATTCCAAGCCTATTTCTAGTAGTAGCTATTTTGAGTCTGTGCTAGTGAAGTGAACCCATCTTGTCTTGACCGAGGCTCACATGCAGTAGGTTACATACATGTATTACCGCAGATGCGTGCAGCACAGCGTGTCGTGTTCAATACCTATGGATTAATGCGAAATAATCCATCCCGTGCTTGAATGCATCACCAAATCATGCATATTGTGTATGTGCTTCGCCCAGGACTCCTCTCGTTGTCCTCATACAGACAGCGGTGCGCCGTTGCGTCTGATGCTACGCTGGCGCTCTTTATGGGGCAGTAGTCGATGCCTGTCATGCATATCGTGTAGTCTGGTGCTACAAGAGACTCCGTAAAATAGATTGCTCATTATATTGCCGCCCACCTTTTCTCCCTCACCGTCTCATTACAAGTATATACCCATTCAAGGCAGTGCCTAGGTATTATGTTGCCTAGCATCTTGGGAGAACTTGGATGATTCCGTAATCCCATTCGTCACTCCCCTATAACGGCGCCCTGGCAGCTGCTAAGACGGTACCCGCGCCTTGCCCGTGGCGTCTGCAGCGCTCTTCGGTACCTGCTTAAACGGCCACCGGCGTGCCTGGCTTGCCCCACCGCGTCGTTTCTGCGGCTCAAACTGGAAATTAGAAGTGAACACAAATGGCGAACCCGTCTCTCGCCAGCCAAACCCATCGCCGACATCCATACATGATCCATCCATCCAGCCATCCATCCTCCCCCCCCACTTTGCAAAAACCGTTTCTTCTGCTATCCCACTGCCGCAGACGTGGCTTAAAGACGGCAACTCGCAGCATTGATATTACTACTGCTACCTACTACTAGGTCCCGCATCCTACAGCACTTGCATGTGTAACTTCGGCTCTTCCAGCCACTCCGATCCAATCGCCCAGGGCCGCAACCCCCACCTTGCGTGCCCATCGCGACGGTTTCGCATCGTCTGTGCATGAACAACTCACAGAGAGGGGCGAGGCCAGCGGACGAGGGGCCATAAGTTTGGGCGTCCCGGCTCTGGTCCCGATCCTGGTCCCGGTCTTGGTTCTGATCCCGGCACCAGAGGCAGCCTCGATATTATCAGAGAGCGAACAGGGCTAGACAGGGCCCAATACAGCATCTCTCATCTGGCATCTGGAGCAGCTTTATTTTCTCTTCTTCTTCCATCTTGACTTGCGCAAATATACACTGGTCCCTGCACCGTTGACAGTGCGTTCGACCCGTGGGTGGCGCTCTCCAAACAACGTTAAGAGAGGCCAGAAACCGAGAGACTGAAAACCACTGCCGTCACCATGGTTTACTGCGGCAAGCCCTCCAAGGGCTGCTCTCACTGCAGAGAGCGCAAGATCCGAGTAGGTTTGCTTTGCACTGCCTGAGCCTCCCTCTATCCGTCGTCTTGTTTTCTACCGAGTTTCGTCTTCTCTCGTCAAAGGCACTGTGGCTGTTGCTTACTTACGTCTCCTCGCGTTCCCGCCCGCCTGCAGTGCGATCAGAAAGAACCGGGATGCGGACAGTGCATCAAGCGCCGCATAGAATGTCCCGGCTACCGCAACATGGTGGACCTCATGTTCCGCGATGAGAGCAACGATGTCATCAAAAAGGCCACTTCGGCCAAGCCGCGCATCAAGAAGCTGAAACATGGCGGACGGGCCGCGCCGAAGCTAACCACGGCGCCTCAAATCGCGCCACCACACTCGCCGTCGCCATCGTCGGGAGCTCTTGTCATCCGCGAAAGCCCAAGGCCGTCGTCCAAGGCCTTGGGCCCCTTGAAGCGTCGCTTCAAGAACTCGCCTCTTCTGTCCGTCCTGCTGGCCGGCCCGTACGCCGACAAAGATGGCTTTGATGAGGATGACTGGGTCACCCATACCTATCCTTACGAGTATGAACGCATTGTTCGTCGCGGCCGTAGCGACGATGACTATGACTATGACGACGACGACTACTACTTCGACATCGAATTGGACGCTCCTGCTGGCGATGCCCTGGTCCATATCCCCTATGCACCATCCATCTCTCTCCAAGAGCGTGGCACCGCCTTCTTCTTCTCTCGCTATGTGGCCACAGACCTTGGCTGTTATCAAAACTACGACTTCATCTACGACATCTGGAAACCACCCACCATGAGCCGACCTCGTAAGTTCGAAATCCCCCCTCGGGCTCCCTCCATCAAGAGATCAGATGCCCTCATCTCTGCCGGCATGACGGCCGTTGGCTTGGTCGGTCTCTCCAAGATCACTGGTGACAGGGAGACCATGCTGCGCGCCCAGCAGAGCTACGGCGCCGCTCTCCAGCTGGCCAACGCCGCCCTCCGAGACCCAAAGGAAGCTGTAGAGGACAGCACCATGCTGGGCGTGCTTATCCTCGGCACATATGAATTCATTTCCGGACGCACCCCGCAAACGCTCCACGCTTGGCAGGAACACATCAACGGTGCCGCTACGCTCGCCACCCTGAGAGGCCAAGACCAGTTTCACACAAAGGCTGGCGTCAGAATGTTTACCATGTTGTGCCACTCTGTGCTCATCAGCTGCATCCAGAGCGGCCTGCCCATGCCAAAAGCCATTGTGGACCTGCGGAACGAACTGCGAAACGTCGCGGACAGCAAGCTGCCGGCGTGGCGTGTCATTGATCCCCTGTACAAGGCCCTTCAGATTCGACACGACATCAAGCATAGGCGCATCACCGGCATGGATGACATCATTGGCAGTCTCGTTGAAATCGAAGATGAGTTTGAAATGCTCATTCGGGGACTGCCGCCCTCTTGGCGTTACCAGAATGTCAGCCTTACCAAATCCAACCCTGCCATCATGGGCCCTTCGTGCCACGTCTATCCAGGCCTCACCCAGGCCACTTCCTGGAACGCAGTACGGACCATGAGAATATTGGTCCAGGAGACAATACTGGAGCAGCTGTGCTACAGCGTAGATGATCCTACGACTCTTCCAATGCACCATCAGTTGCATCTTGTCAAGGCAATGAAGATGCTGCGCAAGCTCGGCGAGGCCGTCGTCGGCAGCGTTCCTCAGCACTTTGGCATCGTCAGCTCCCGGGACGTCAAGTACAATAAGAATAAAGGGACAACTCGGCCTACCGTTACCGCCCAGAATCAACCTTCGACCATCGTATCAGCGCCTCTCTTGCCGCCGGCTCCCGGAAGAGATGACAGCAGATCTCCGGTCCCTGCCTGGCAACGAGAGAGTGTAGCGACGCGACCGACGTTGCTGGACCCGACGCAGTCAGAGCTGGGCAACGGCCGAAGCGACTCGGAACGCTTCTTGACCCTGGCCACGGCCAGCAACACCATCATCTGGCCTCTGTATACGCTCGGCCTGTCGTCGTCTTGTACTCACGAGACGAGTGCCTACATTGTCGATAGACTCATGTCAATCTATCGCGAGACGGGCTTGGAGCAGGCCAGAGTTGTCGCAGGCATGATGCAGAACAGGCAAGAGTCGTTGACTTGGGCCAGCATCCCAACAACTCGTCTGCCGTCCTTGCCTGAAGATGCATTGCCTCTTGTTGTGTAGACTGGTTTTTCTCATCTTTGACGTACTCTCTTGATGTGCCATCTGTTTTCATTGCACGTATTTAGACCCTTGTTTGACACAAGTTCTCTTTCCTGAAAAGCAAGGAGGCATGATGATATATGGACCTTTATTTTTCTCTTTTCGCTTCTTTTCTCTTTTCTTTTTTCCCCCTTTTGCTTCTTTTTCTGTTTATTTCCGCATTGTCTTTAGCGATGGATATAATGGGCTTTTCCTTTTCTAACGTGATGATCTTTTCACATCTTATGCCGGCAAAATCAATTCTTGGATACTAGTTCTACATTGTATTACATTATATACTCATTACCACTTATATACCAGATAGATTGAAACCTCGCTGTCGCTGTTGCATTGATGCTCCACCCTTGATCGCTGTCAAAGGCTCTAACTGACGCCTCACCTCACCAGCTGTCAAAATTTCCAAAACCACCACCTGATTTCATCTTTTTCCGCGGCTGACTCTCCCACGTGTCCACATTATCTGTTTCGCCATCATCTCTTTCCCTTCTCGTTGTGCTGTTGTTCGACGCTTGTCCCTGTCCCTGTCCCATCGCCTCCTTATCCAGGTACTTGCCTACGCTCTGCTTCGCATCAGCCTTGTCAAACGTGCCATCGCCCCTAAGCCGTTTCCCCGTCCACGTCGTCTTGTCGTCCTCTGTGCCGCCCTGTCGCCGAATCTCTTCTTGTCGGCGGTCGAGACGCTCCTTTTCGCTCTTTTGCGCCTGAAACTCCTCAAAGGGGTCGACGAAGACGACAATGTCCTTGATGACGATCTTGTTGAGGGGCCGGTTGGAGCCGTCGGTGGGGACATCTTCCATTTTGGAGAGGACATCGAGGCCGGATTCGATGCGGCCGAAGATTGTGTGTTTGCGGTCGAGGTGGGGGGTTGGTTTGTAGGTGATGAAGAACTGGGAGGAGTTTGTGTTTTTGCCTTTGTTGGCCATGGAGACTGGATTTCAGTTGTGAGTAACTAGCTTTATTGAAGGAACAGAAGGAGAAATGTAAGAGAGCTTCAAACTTACCTATGCCGCGCGCATTGTGTGTCAATGGGCCGTCGAATTCGTCGTTGAAGTTCTTGCCCCATATGCTTTGGCCGCCTTTCCCTGTGCCGGTGGGGTCGCCGCCTTGAATCATAAAGTTGGGAATGTTTCGGTGGAAAGCGACGCCCCTGTAGTAGCCCGTCTGCGCGAGTCTGATAAAGTTCCATACCGCCTTGGGTGCCGTCTCGGTCTGTAGTTCGATGGTGAGGTTGCCTAGGTTGGTCTCTATCCTGGCGTAGCCCTTTGCCTTGACGCGTTTGGGCTTGAGCATGAATTCTTCGTCGGTGAGGAGCGCCCTCTCGCCGCTTGTTTCTGGCGTGAGGCCGGTGCTGGTGAAGCTGGCTGCGGCTTTGCCGGTGGTGTATGCTGCGGCGTTGGCTGCAATCTTCTTGTCTTGTATGGCGGGCTGTCGTGCGACGGCGGAGGAAATTGCGTTTTTCGACTTTTCTAGCGCTCCGGAGCTCTTGTTGACGTCGCCGCCTGCTTCTCTCGCCTTGCGCGCCTTTTCCACGGCGGCTTTTGCTTTCAGCACCTTGTCTCCCATACTGCCCAGCGCGCCGGCGTTGATGTTCCCGGCCTGGCGCTCTTCTTGCTGCTCCTTTGTCAATTGTGCCTGCTCGCCGTCTTGCAGATACTTGAACTGGTCCAGATTGCGACTCGCCATGTTCTGGGGATCTTGCAGGGTGATGATGTCGGCGCGCGTAAAGGGCTGATCGTCGACGAGGTCCTGCCACATCTTGGCCTTTACGTTCATGCGCTCGACAGTGTCCCACGCGAAGACGTTGGCGTAGTTGCCATGGCGGATGGCAACAATGTGCGTGTTGTCGGTGAAGACCTTGTAGGTGACGGGGTCGACGAGATCGCCCTTACCGTCGCTGAGGCCGGCGCCGAGAGAGTCGGCCTCTGCATTGCGCGCGAAAACGAGGCGGATGAGGTCCTTCTTTTGTAATGGTTGGGAGTTGACGGGGTTCTGGTTCGGGTGTTTGTCGAGCCAGGCGGAGATTACTTCGACGTCGAAGATTGTGCCGTCGGGGGTGCAGACGGGGTTCTTGAAGGGCTGGAGGGAGGCGGCGCAGAAGTTGAAGGGGAGGCGGCGGAAGGGGATCTGGGAGGTGGTTGAGCGGGCGTTGGCGCCGGAGCTGGCGGAGAAGGCGTCTGCGGAGGACCATTCGGAGTGGGTGATCTGGAGAGAATCAGTATCGTGGACTGGAGTATGGTGTTGGGATGGAAGAGGAGCTTACATAGAGTTTATCGGTACCTTTTCCCATGGTGGCCGATTGAAGTAATTGCGAAGTTGCTATGCACACAAAATGGAAAATAAAAATAGAAGAAGTCTATGCAGCGTGTATGTATGGAATTGGTGGATTGTTCGAAATTAGGAATAGATGTTGGAAGATGATGGTATAGCATGTGAATGACGATGCGCTTGCTCCAGAAACAATTCGTTCCTTATCGTTATCAGTGACCACTAGGCCGTCTTCCAGGTACCACGCCTGCTGTGGAACAGTACATTGCCGGTACCGCGTCCCCGAGCTACCCTGGCCGCAAATTGAGCTCCCTCCAGCGGCTGCGTAATTCCCTCTTACGTATCTCCTGGCAAGCTCGCATCTTGCAGGTACTCCGTGCGCGCCAATCCCGAGACGCTCAAAGTGGCCCTTCCTGGACTCCGTTCGATTTGTGCCACCTCGTAATAACTTGGCAACGCTGTGGAGGAGCGTACCTTGTCATTTACAACACACAATTAATCTCTTGGTCTTTTGATAACTCTGCGAACAGCGTCAGGAAGATACGGCATATCGATCGACAGCATCATTGGTACTTCTTTGTACTGTGGCCGTGCGGGAAACGGTCGCCTAAGAGCTGCCGCACCTTTATCTTGGCTGCCGCGCAATTCGCATTGCTGAAAAACCTCAACCGCCAAGGCCTTCCACGATCCCCTCCCAGGTCCCGACGAGCCGCTTTGCTTCTTCTACAGCAGCTCTTAGCCTCTGACAGCGCTCAATTGCCGCATCGCCTGCGCTGCCGCCACCATGAGGCCTCTTCTCGGGCTTCTCGCCCTGGGCATGTCCCTCTGGACCGCCCAGGCGCTGGAGGTTCCAATGGTAATGAACGAATGCGCGCCAAGCCTAGGGCACTGTATTGGCTAACGGTGTCTTTTCTCCCAGAACGAAAAAGAAGGCTCTCGCCAATACTGCACCGGTATGTCTTAATAATGCAAGATGGCTGTCTTTGCGCTGCAAGCAGAGGTACTGACGGATTTGAATAGGAATGTATAGTCGCAAATCTTGGGGCGGTCCGGTCGACCCCTTTATCCTCGTCAAGTTCCTTAACGATACTGCACCTGAAGGGGACGACCCCATCGCCAGTCTGGTCATATTCGAGTGGAGAGATGGCAATCTGGTGGGAATCCCGGATCCAGATCTCCAAGCTCAGGTAAGGCAGCTCATGGCGATATACATACACTCAGCCTTGTCATTTACTGACGGCGCTTCCAGCGACTTGCGCTCTGCGACGAAGGCGCCATTAAGAACGGATACTGCAACTCAACCGACAAGGGACAATTTGTTCTGGCCAAGAATGCTACCGACTTATCCAACCAGGTCATCTTGACCAAGGCCGTCCACCTGAACAACCCGGCGCCCATCAACTACCCGATTAAGAAGACCGGATACTACTGTGTCCTCACCGAAGGATTCAACATTCAGAAATATAGCGCCGTGGTCGAATTCAGGAACGCCTACGGAGAGCTGCCGGCAACCCAGATCCCGAAGCTCCCCTTTTACGGTGGAATGTCCATTTTATATGCCTTGGTGGCTGTGTTTTGGGGGTTTCTCTACTTTCAGCACCGGCATGATATCCGTGGGTGCCAATATACCGTCTTGAGCCTTTCTTTTGCTGACGACGTTGTGCAGTTGCTGTGCAAAATTACATTACGGCCATTCTCATCTTTTTGACAGTTGAAATGATTCTGACCTGGGGATTCTATGGTACGGAGCCCTACCAATGTCTGTAAACATGTGCAATGCTAACTGCTGCGTCTAGATTTCCAAAATCATAATGGAACTGCTGGTGTGGGCAGCAAAGTCTATCTTATTGTAATTGCAGTCTTGAATGCCGCTCGAAATTCCTTCTCATTCTTCCTGCTTCTCATCGTCTGCATGGGCTATGGTGTTGTCAAGCCTACTCTCGGGCGCACAATGATTTACATCAGATGGCTTGCTGCTGCGCATTTCATTTTCGGCATTGTCTACGCAGTCACAAGTTTACTTGTGTCACCTGAAAGTGCTGGTAAGTTGGATCTGTGTATCATTCACTTATTGTAGTACTAAGCATTTACCCCTAGGCCCCTTTGTCCTTCTCATTGTCCTCCCATTGGCTGGAACTTTGACGGCTTTCTATGTTTGGACGCTTAACGCGCTCAACTATACCCTCAAAGACCTGCGGGAGAGAAAACAGCATGTCAAAGAAACCATGTACAAGAAGCTGTGGTGGGCTATTCTCATCAGTGTCTTGGTCATTTTTGGCTTCTTTTTCTTCAACAGTTTTACCTTTGCGTCGGCTAGCGACCCCGATTTCGTCCCTTTCCACTGGAAGACTAGATGGTTCATCTTGGATGGCTGGCTCAACATTGTGTATTTTGCTGACGTTGCCTGGGTGGCATACGTCTGGCGACCTACAGTTAACAATCGTCGCTTCGCCATGAGTGACGAAATTGCTCAGGACGATGACGGAAATTTTGAAATTGGAGATATCGGCATGCCTGACGACTCGGACGACGACGAAGAGGCGCAAATCGGCAAGCCCACTCATCTTGGGCAAGACAGCGGCGTGTCAGGTGCTGGGCCAGCACAAGCTAGCAGCAGCAGAGCTGTGCCGGGCGCGCAGTCACAATCAACAGCCCGTGCTGTCCCACGAGAGTCCATTGACGGAGAGACAATATTTGCAGTCGGCGATGAAGATGGTGACAAGGCATCGGACAGCGAGGGCGACAGTGATGACGACGAGGATGCTAAGCTTGTACACAAGAAAATGTAAAGATGGAGATAAGGCATCATACAGCGAGGCGATAGCGAGGATGATGAGGATGCTAAGCGTGTATACAAGAAACTATGATGAGGAGAGGTGTTGGATTTTTCTGGAAATGCCTTGTGTTGTAGAATGGAACAGGAACGGAATTGGCTTCTCAGGAGTTATAATAGGGATTTTCGTACCAACATTGCTTTGTTGTTTTACGGTGTAGAATAGAAAACTAATTCAATCTGACTTGATAAGGGATAGATCTTGAGTGAACTGGGCTGGTTATTGCAGAGGTTGATAATGAGCCTCCAAGAAGATTGATTTGTCTTTGTAACGTCAGCTTTTTCTTATGCCTCTTTTGCATGGGGCCCCAGCAGATATATGTATAAGCCTCCACATGATATATAGCTACATTAATATGGCACTGATAAAAATATATGCTAACTTATACAGTGATACCTTTACTAGGCAGCTCTAAGCAGATACATCGCCTCCGAAACCAACTGGTCGACGACGTCCATCATTCTCAGGCAAGATAGCCAGCGCCTTATACACCTTGCCCATACCATTCGGTCCTCGATCAACCAGTCGTTTCCACGCCTTCTCGATATCACTAGCCGCGGATGGAGTAATGCCAGGTATTTTGCTCAAAGCCTCTGCGCGTTCCCGAATGCCCATGAGCTCCAAGAAATCAGCCTGGGAAATGGGACCGTGGACTTCAATGCCGGCGCTGGCCAAAGTGGCCGCCTCGGCAATGGCATGAAAGTCGACGTCGGCGCTGAGATCGACGAGGCCTGGCGCGGCAAAGGGGCTGACGAGGCGGTGCTGGCGGATGCCGCGGAGGGAGTTTACGGGGACCGTGTCGGCCGTTCCGTAGTCGAGGATGAGGGCGGCGCCGGAGGGGGATGGTTTGGGGTGTTTGGGGGAGCCGCCTATGCGGGACGCGAAGTCGGCGGCGTAGAGGGAGGCGTCGGGGCAGATTTCGATGAGGGCGCCGGGGGTGTGTTTGAGGGCGCGGTAGCGGGGGGAGGATTCGGGGAGGAGGCGGGAGTGGCGGGTTGTGGAGGAAGAGAGGACGAGTTGGAACTCGGGAGGGGGTTCAACGGTGGTGGTTGAAGATGAGGATGGACTTGAAGATGGGACGGGGGGAGTGATGGAGACCATCATTTCACGCCATTCCATGGTTGGAGTTAGTGTTGATGCGGTGGTGTCTGGCTGGGAGGATGGCGATGATGATGGCGGTGATGGCGATGATGGAGATGATGGAGGCTTTGAGGCGGCTGCTGCTGGAGCTGGGGCTGATTGGAAGGTGTGGATGGGTAGAGCGTCGAAGAATTCGTGGGCTACGATGAAGGGGGTCTTGTCTGGCTCTGTGGAAGGTTGAAGAGAGTTAGTTTACACGATTTAAGATTCAGCGCGTGGATTGGTGAACAAACCTATGGGAATGGACTTTATCGTCTCGGTCCAGACGATGGGCGTTGCGCCATACTTGCTGGGACTGTGGCAGCCGGCGTTGGACTCGGTAGAGGGTGCGTCGGGGCCGCAGAGGCGCTTCTTTTGGGTCTCGCGGAGCTCGCGGCTGGCTTCGACCATGAAGACGCTCTCGATGCTGGCGGCCATGGCTGGGAAGCGCTGGATAGTCTACAGGATGGGCGTGTGAGTGATGTACATATAAAGATATATAAGAGGAGCACTTACACGAAGCATGTCGTCCATGAGGGTGCCGCGGCCGGGCCCAACCTCAATCAGCTGGACGCCCTTGCTGGGCCGGCCCTGGCTGATCCATTCGGCGATGAACCAGATGCCGAGGAGCTCGCCGAAGATTTGGGAAATCTCAGGGGAGGTGACAAAGTCGCCCTTGGCGCCGAATTGGTCGCGGTCTTGGCCAACGGCGCCGGTGTAGTAGCCGCCCAGGTCGCCGGTGAGGCACATGCGCATGTAGCTGGCTAGGGGCACGGAGCCGGTGGTCTAAGGAAATATGATTAGCAATGAACTTTTTGAGATTTGGAATGAATTGATAGATGAATATTGATTCATGACGAGAAGCTCGTGTGTTATTGGAGTTTTCATACGGATATAGCTTCATAGAGCTGCTTGGCCAGCGGGGTGGACCATTGTCTCTCTTCTGAGAGGCGGGCGCTGGTTAATGAGAAGCAGCGAGAAGATGATGTTGATTTTGATGAAATGGCCGCTGATTTTCTGGAGAAACGGAGTGGTGTTTGTAGGAGAGAGCTTGCCAGCCTTTGTCTCTCAACGGAGACGGCTCTGGAGAGAGAAGCTGTGGCGGCGATGAGGGGCCTCATTGCGGCGAGTGCCCGTATGAAATGTCTTTGTCACAAGTATTATCTACTCATAAGACTATGAATGAATCGAATGAATGGCTGTTGAACTGAGTTGTGAATGGAGCGAATGAGTGTATGGCTTTTGGCTGGCAGCTCTGAGAAGCTTGAAGCTTGAAGCTTGCTTGGATGTCGTCGGCTTGACCAAATAAAACCGGAGAACTTTTTTTCTGCCGAGTGCGCCGTGGGTACATGCCGATGGCGGGCGCTGAGCGCTTTGTGTTAGGTACCTAGGTAGATTTAGTTGGCTTTTTGCCGCTATTTTGGAGCTCTGAAAAGCCATCGCTAGAGCTGCTATAGCTTCAACCATAGCTACGCCTGAGCTGGTTAGGTTTGGCAATGATAAGATAACATGAAAGCTTTCAGCTGTGATGGGGTCATGCAGGTTAAAAACTACATGCATTTAATTAGTTGGCATCTACTGCTTCTGGATGTTGTCTAGCATGTTGCTGTCTCCATCTTCGACTTGTTGTCAATTTTATTTCAACTCTTGCGGTGGCTGTTTATAGCCCTCTTTAGCCAGTAAGAGATTACAGCTAATGCGGTATAACCCTACTGCTGGAGGCTGTGAAGAGACACTAAACGATCCGAATGACTTGAATTCTCTATTGTTGAATCATGAACTGTCGTCTAGCCTGCTGCGTCTACAAATACTTCTTAGATAAGCCTGCTTACTGCATGCACTCTCTCTAATACCTGGTCTAAGCCAGCGTGAAAAGGGAGCGGCTTGGGCGCATCAGCAGATGCACGATGCAAGGGATGCAGCCAATTCCAGCACCGGTAGACACCTAAAAAACCAAAAACTCAATGGGTTGATCTTACGCGGTGGGGCTGAGACGCGCCACCATTGTTGATGCTTTTGCTGGTCCTGTAGCCGGTATGGGTGCAGATTAGAGTGAGAAATGTTTTGTCTACGTCCATCTCGAATCCAGTTGTCCAGCAGCAGCATGTCAACTGTATAAGGTAACAGTAATAGGGGACCCCGAGCACCAAATACGAACTTCTGCCACTGCTGAATGCGCAGCGATCCACCGCATCGCCACCAGGACGGGTTTTTTCTCGTAATGGGGGGTGGATGCACGATGCGCGCATGTACCGTCTGTTATGAACGGCTTAGAATTTCATGCTAAGGCTATAACACGGGATACTCGGGCGCAGACCACGGCATATAAAGAGGGGGCACGGGTTTGGCATGCACGCCATAATAGCGGAGGGAATACGAAGAGTCGATGGATTTGATGCGAAAAACACGAGCTCGGTGGCTCACATGGTAAAAATAGGAACAGCCCATGAGCCAGTGCAGTGCAACCACGATTGATTGCCATTCTGGAGCAATGCACGTACGAGTTTTTATGATACTCTATTTCTTTTATTTTATTCAATTTAATTCCATTCTTTAAACCATCTCGCCTCCATTGTGTTTGCCTGTTTCTTCTTTGTCTTTTCTGCTGCAAAAACCTAGTGCCTGCCCTAGGCTTACTCCTAAAGTAAGCTTCCATTGTGCATTAGCTGTCTATCCCACTCCAAGCGCCGCTCCAACTGCGCGTAGGTGACTTGTATCTCCTGTAAAGTAAATCGCATCATCATGGATAATCAAGCTCTTTTCAGTATCAATCTACTTGTCCTTTTATGAGTTCTTCTGCAAAATCTCAGTGTACTTACTTGTACTGACGGCTTCGGCCAGGGCCCTGTTGCTTTTATTTATTTTTACCAACTGAGCCCGCGCCAGCCCCGATCTCGCCTAGCCTCACCTACGGCCCCTGTCTAAATCATCGCCGCTACGCCGCACTGGGCAATAGCGCGGCAACTGGCTTCTGGCCGCAGCCCGCATCGGCAGCTACGAGGTACCTGCTGCTTGTACCTCCACGATTGCAGACCTGTCGAGAAATCTCGGGCCTCTCGCCTCTCCTCCCCTTTTCTTGCCCTTCTCGCAGCTCGTCACCACCAGAATCTCCGTCGCCTTTTTTCATCGTCCCTCGCTTTTATCTGGCCCTTCTGGTCGTCGTGCCCCGACTACCTGACGCTCGCTTCTCCGCCTTCAGCCTTTGATTTGGTTTGATTTGATTCTCCCGTCTACCGGCCAACGATCCGACCCGCTTGTTGTACAGCCCGTCAAGACTCACCAGCCGCGACGAGGCGCTTAACATTGTCTTGTTTAACCACTGCGTTATCGAGTTTTTTTTCCCCTTGTGGCGAGCAAACGAATTATTCTTCACGCTTAAAATCACCCGTTACTGCATCTCATTATTGGCTCTGTTTTTCTTGGATATATATCCGCTAGCGTTGTCGCTGCATTCACCTGTAGCTTTCATCTTGTTTTCATTGTTGGAGTAGACAGCCACTTTCGACAGAATGCGTCCCACCGCTACATTGCTGCGAGTGGCTCTGTGCCTTTCCTCTGCCGCGCCTCTGGTGTCGGCGTGGCCAGGCTGGCTCCCCGACATCGACGCTTTGGTTGTTCGTGCTGATGCCGATAACAAAGGTAAGCACACGCCTTGATACAAGTTTTTGAGGAGCATCGTCTAATCAAGCCAATAGAGGGCAGCAATACTGCGCAGCCCACTGGCGCCGGCAGCGGGCAAAACACAGCCCAGCCCACCCAGCCACCCGACAAAAACTCCAAGACCGCCGACGATGACAAAAAGACCGCCGACGGCAGCAAGGGCTCGAAAACAAACACCAAGGACACCCACAAGACCACCTCTAAGAAGAAGGGGCCTACTCACACCACATTCGATCCCGAATCTCCTCCGGGAAGCATTGTGTTGCAGACGCCTGGTGTCTTTGCTCCTGGTGCTGCCCTCTATCGAATTGGCGACTACGTCACCTGGGGCTGGAACTACACAAACCTCCTCGGCACCCCAACTGCCATTGATGTTCTCATTGGTTGCTCGGCTGTCTCTGAGACGTGGACTCTTACAGCCAACATGACATTCAAGACCTCTGCAGCATACACGTGGAACAGCTCAGTCCAAGCAACCGATGTCAGCCAGCCCCTCTCCAACAACATGTACACTCTCATCATCAAGGATTCGGATGCTGCAATCACTCAAATCCCCGACCCTGGTTATCTGGGGACCTTTTCGCAATATACTTTTGGCCTGTACACTTCCCAGCCATACGTCGATTACGGCCAGTGGACGTGTGATGCTTGCAACGCAGCCCTGGCCAAGTTTGATCACCACGTTCTAGGATTTGCCATCACCATGGGTTTGGTGACTGTGCTCAGCTTTACTTGGTTCGTGTCCGGGGTTGATCTCGCCTGATTTATGAGCATTGTTTCCAACGACACGTAATCCGAACTGCTGCGGCGCTGTTTGCTTTGGCAGCTTGACGAATTGCACCCGCCATTGTTGTTTTAGTTGTTGGATATTTGCATGTAACCAAGCTTCTTTACGAGATTTGGCATGCTCTGCATACGGTGAAGAATTTTTTCCTGATTTGTTTACAGCTTTGGAGATGGGGCATTAAAGGCGATATTTGCGGATCATTTCAAAGGCGTTTTACATCCTTTTTAGCTGGTGTTTGTTTGCGTGATACTTTTTTACGCTGCTTGGAATAAAGAAAGGAAGAGGAGCATTAAACTGTTTTGGACGACTCTTTTTATGATGGGGCCTCTGAAGAAAAAAATAATTAGCTACAAGTTTCTAATGACATATACATTTAATGGGCCGCGAGCCTTTTCATGCTGCAGAAAATTTAATATTTGACCAGCTCTAGTAAAAGAGTTGCCTGAGCACGGCGTGCTTGTGCGAGTCTATGTATGGTTGATCGCTTTTTCTATCCAATTGCAAGAGCATAAACATAAAAAAAAAAAAATAAGAAATGGCCGCTGTATAAATATATCCAATATGCAGTACTTGCCATCATACCATCCGTAAGCTGAATCCGGCACCCTTCTCCTCTTTGTTCCTCCCCTGAAAGATGCCGCTAAAGTCGACGTCACCAAGAGCCACAGCCTGTCCACGCACAGGCGCATCGGGCTCGTGACGCCGTCTCCTCTCCTGACCGGCCTTGCTAGGGAACGTGGGGAACAGGCTCTCGGGCTTCGGCTTGGGGTCTTGGCGGAAGTACTCGTGCTCGAGCATCTCCTTTGCGGACGGCCGCTTGTCTGGATCGAGGGCGAGTAAAGAGTTGAGCAGCGAGGCGCCGGCGGTGGTGAGGCTGGGGAATTTGGCGCGGATGACGGAGCCTGTGGCAGACTGCTGCTGCTTGGGGGGTAGACGGAGGGAGCGGGCGTTGGGCAGGCGGCGAAAGGAGGGCCAGGACTCTTCGGTAGGGAAGCCGCACAGCTGGAAGATTTTGGATATCTGGTCGACTTCGTTGGAGCCCTGGATGAGGGGCTCGCGGGCAATGAGCTCGCCAAAGATGCAGCCGACGGACCACATGTCGACGGGGCTGGCGTAAGAGCGGGTGCCGAGGAGGAGCTCCGGGCTGCGGTACCACAGGGTGACGACGAGCTGGGTGAGTTTGGGGGTGGGAGATTCGCCGACATAGCGGGCCATGCCGAAGTCTGCGATTTTGAGGAGACCGCGGTTGCTGAGGAGGAGGTTGGAGGTTTTGAGGTCGCGGTGGAGGATGTAGTTTTCGTGCAGGTAGGAGACACCGGAGGCGAGTTGGAGGAGAAGGCGTTTTACTTCGGAGGAGAGGAAGGGCTCGGGCATGTCGTCGAGGATGGATTTGAGGTCGTGTTCGACAAATTCGAGGACGAGGAAGATGGAGCTAAGGGTGGTGAGTTAGCTTCTTTCAATATATTGTTTGAAGCGGTATCGGGGTGTGATTTACTTGTCTGGCTTGTCAATGTCATTGCCTACGACAACCTCCTCCAGCTTGACGACGTTGCGGTGCTGGCAGCGCTTGAGGATCTGGATCTCGCGCAGGCCCGTGACGGGCAGGCCGTTTGGGTCGCCTGCCTCGAGCTTGAGGCGCTTGATGGCGACGACGCGGCCCGTGGAGAGCTCGGTCGCGCGGGCGACGAAGCCGTAGGTGCCTTCTTCGATGTCGTTGAGCTTGTCGTAGTGGTCGACGCTGCGGCTGGGAGTGATGGTGCTGCCCGAGGGGGGTTCGAAGCGAAGGAGCTTTGAGGGAGCTGAGGAGGAAGAAGGTGGTTCGGGGGTGAGTTTTCGTCGTTTGGAGGGTCGAGAGGGATCGTTGTCGTGATCGTCGTCATTGGTGTTGTCGGCTTGTTGTGCTGCGGCGGCTTTTCTTCGAGCTGCTTCTTCTTCTGCGAGCTTCTGTGCCTTTTCTGCTTTCTTGCGTCGCTTTTCTTCTTTTTCGCGCTTGAGCTTTGCGTCTAGCTCAGCGTCTTCTTCGGTGTTTGCCCATCTTGATTTGGGCTTGGTGGACATGACGTTTTTTTTCTTTTTTCGTTTTTTTGTGTTGCTGGACTCGCGCGCTGCTGCTGGAGTAATTTCTTCTGAGTTGCTTTTAGGAGCAAGTGAGATACTGGTACTGGCTGATTGATTGCGCAGCTGTGGTGGTTGGGTAGAATTGGTTGATTATGAGGTTGAAGCAGTGAGGTTGTGATACGAGCATGGATGGCGCTGAGGTTGGAGGTTGTATAAGATACAGTGGGTCGAGCTGCTGCTGCTGTCTGGGGTTGCAGTGCATGGGCCGTGGCGTGGGGCAGCCACATGCTTGGAACGATGCAGCTGTGATTAATCTTGTGTCGACTTAGAAGATACCCAGCCTCTTGATGTTTTACATACAGGTAATATCTTACTAGGTACCTTATATATCTATATATCTATGCGTGTAATTTCTTGTATCATATCCAACACAATCACTCGCTCTGCTTGCTCGCCTTCTGCTGCCTCTTAATCTCCCTCCGCTCCTCGACTATGTCCGCAATCTTGGTCCCAACCTCGCTCCCCAAATCTTTGAAGCCCTTGATCACGCCGTCGGAATCGCCATCGCCCATCTCCTGGCTCATCTTGAACTTGCCGCCCATCTGCTCAATCTTGATCTCCAGCCCGATGATGCTCTTCTTCATGATGTTGATGTACGGCTCCGGCGCATCGGCCACCTTCCACGCTGACGGTCTGCCGTTTTCTCCCGTGTAGCCCATGGTGACCTCTTCGTTGAAGTTGGACAGCGCGTCAATCTGCTTGTCGAGGAACGACGACGTCTCCTCAGCGCTGGAGTCGATGTAGAAGGTGGCCTTGCCGTAGACTTGCACGGCGGCGTAGTTCCACGTAGGCACGACTTTGGCCGTCGCGGGCTTTGTGGTGGTGTAGAACTTGGGCGTGACGTAGTGATGGACGGGGGAGGTGAACATGACGAGAACATCTTGCTGCAGCGTTCTGGAGTCGTCGCCGGCGGCTTGGCGGTTCTTGATCTCCTCGATGATGGCCTTTGCCTGCGGGTTTGCGCGGGCCATGTGTGCCCTCAGAACGCCGAGCTCGGTCTCGCTGGATTCATCGTCGACGTCGAGGATGAAGGGGATGTGGCTGCTCTGGATGAGGGGAAAGTTTGGCGAGGCGATGACGGTGGTGAACTGGCCGAGGGGGTTCTCGCGGACGAGCTTTCGCAGCACCGGGAGGCTCTTTTCGGCGTGGTCGTTGCGGAGATACATTTTGGGGATGAGACTGAGATGAGTGATGTTGCTCTTCTCTTCTTTTGTGTCTTCTGTCTATTTATTTTCTGGTCGGTTAAAAGCAGTGCCGCTGACTCACAGAAACAGGTCAATCTATCACCAAGTGTCTATATCGTGTGACCAGGGGATTGTTCCAATCTCATTACTTGATCTACTGCTAGCACCAACAACTCACATCCGGCACCGAGCCGGAGGGCGCAAGACCGGGCCGTTCACATGGAGTCAATTGCCCGATTTAGCTGAAATCTGTTTAAGTGTGGCTGTGGAGCTCGCTCGTCCATACTCGACTCAGCTAGCCGCCGTTTGTGCATCTCCGACAGATGCCATAAGAGGAATTGCTGTCCATCTGATTGGGCAATTGTTTGGAAGTTTTAAGGGCTCGTATTGGCAGTGGCGTACGATAAATATATGCAGCGTCTAGTGCGCTATCTATCTAACCTGTACGGTATATAATATCCTTGATTGCTCGCAAAGGATCATTTGTTGAGGGACCTAAGGCTTTCATTGCCACATGATGGTTTCTTTAACATGAATCGGTAATGATTAGCGGGGAAACGTGTAGCCAACAGTTGATCAAGATGTAAGGATCTATATCTTTTGAAATCCACATCTTCCCGCGCGGCAAACCTTCTATCAGTGCAAAGACTAGTATTTGTGCTTTGTATAAGATGATAATATGAACTTCTGGTCCGCAAACATTATCAATTATTTTCTCTTCCTTAACTATACATGTTGTCACTCCACAGTAGAGCCAATATGCCAATTCTCAATTCGCATTGTAATGCCATATCCATGCAGGGAGAGTGTCAACCAGAACACAGGCTGATGGCCCCTCCATTTCGACTTCTCCTTATTCGTGGTAATTCTTTAATCAAGAACAATAGAGACCGATATGCTGGAAATAAATTGGTTTCGAGGTATATTTTGAAAGTTATTGTGTTGTCTAAAAAGTACGAGGCACTCAAAGTAATGACCGAGAATAGTGAATATGTACTTGCAAAATGGGTCTCGAGACGGTATCCCAGAAGTGCAAAGAGAAATTGTATTCCTTTTACTTCTCGGCTTCAGGGAAAAAGCTCTCTACTATTTATTATATAGACATTTGCGATTTGAGTTTATACAGAGTGATCCCTTAGAAATCTTGTGACCGCGGTGGCACTTATACCTTTATTAGGAAGCTTTACTATTTGAACCTTTGACGTATCTCGGGCTATCTACATTGACTTTTGCTTGTGCGACAATGCCGAAATGGTCAAGACTCTGCTGGAGATGGAAGCAGATCCCAATCCCAGCCACACCGCATTCATCCGGGCCAAAGCCTCCGCAGCATCGCCGATAAAATGACAACCATCCTTTTGGAGTATCCCAACTTGGAGCCAGCACCCACAGACTGCCGAGGGCGGACCTACGCTATCGGGCTGCTTGGCTAAGCCTCGAAAGAATCGACATCGAAAAGGCGTAGTGTTCTGAGGGATCAAGGGCAAAGCCATACCGGCAGTCTTCTTCGAGTTTGCGTCTGAAGGGTGTCCTGGCGAACTTTGACAGAAGCCGTTCTTGTTTGATGTCTGAATAGAATGCCGAGAAAGCACTGGCTAAGCCACCCCAGAATTAGCTGTGGAAGTGTTGTAACATTGGTCGAGGATTCTGAAGGTGAGGAGCCCGGTTCGGTAAATAAAGGCTGTAAACAGAGTTGATACGGAGGAGAACCGTATCTGCTGTTGGAGATCGTGAGGAGATCCAGGCTTTGTCTTTGTCGTTGCACTAGTACATTGTATATCGAAATTGAAGACTATGCTCATCAAGCATCTCTTAGAAACTATACAATATATAGTAGGCAGATGGCTAGTGAGATAGCAGGTGTCTTTGTGTTGCTAATTCATTGCGCGTTGCCTGATATGGAGATGTGTCCTAACATATAACAGTGAGAGTACAACTAGAACCTTCCGATGCTACCAATTCCGTTTCATTAAGAAATTTTGCTAAGTATTGCCTGTGTAGACTTGCTTCTTCTATGGTAACTAAATGGTTGAAGATTGCCTATTTGCGTACGACTTCAGTAAGAGCATCTTCCACAATAACCGCACTCCTTGTCGCAAGCTGTTAAATCCATAAACTCTTGGTCGTGGTCATAGTAATCTTCATCTCCATAGGTGCCAATATCATCATCATAATCATCATATTGAAAAACGTCGTCGCTGCTCTCATCTTCTGCGCTGAACTTGAACTAGTCGACGAGTCAGCTTATAACTTCTAGCTCAAAGACACTCTGTACTGAAATACCTTTTTAGTCAGCGATGAGATTTGCTCTTCCTCATCTTCGTGCTGGAACATCTCTAGAAGCTGTTCGTTGGGTCCGGCCGTGAACACTCGCATTATGTCCTCTCGGCTATTGGACGCCCATTTCGAGGCCGCCTTATTTTCCAAGACTTGATAAACAATATCTTGGAACTGCTTTCGTCCAGATGGAGATTTTTGGGTTTTGAAAAGAGAGTTACGATGCATCACTTGATACACCGAACTTTGGATTACTGCCAAGGTGACCAACCCTGCGGCTGATAGATGCACGTAGTCGTAGATGAACGTTGCGATATTGCGAGAGGTTAATTGAGTTTTCCAATCTTGCTCAGTCTCAAGACCAAGGTCGAGCTCTTCATTGACCCAATCGAGGCAAAGCAGAGATGCTAGAGATTTCGGGCCAAGCTTTGTCTTGATGGTTGGAAGCAAGATACGGAGGGCTGACTTCACAGCTGAACTCTCTAATTTGTTGGTATTCTACGTATCTGCATTAGAGGCAGCTTGGTCATGTAACTATCTTTCACAACTTACCTCCTCAGTTTGCAAAATTGCCTTGGGAGAGTTTGAGCCCGACGCATCAGACGTTGAGTCGGAGGGCGATGTACTGGATTCGGCTCCAAGATCTGGCATCTTCTGTTCTGCTTTTTGCTTGAATGACAAGTCGATATCTGTGGAAGGTCGTGCAAGATTCACTCGCCAATGGTGCCTGTTGATGGGATTCATCTGATACAAGTTGACTTCGAAGAACCTATTGTGTGTGTCACATTTGAAGTTTTTGTACCTGAGAACAGAGCATGTTTTGTGGTTAGTATAGAGAAAAATGAGCTGACATGACTCAATACTCACGAATTTAGCTTTTCAAAATTGGCTTCCAGAAGATCTTTCTCAGTGATTTCTATGAACCCGGAGTCAACTCTGGCTGGAGTAAAGTATCGGATCGACTCTTGTCGCCCAAAGTTGACTTGTTTCACAAGTTGTACGGCGTATTCCAAGTTGCTATTGAGGTGGAAGCTGTCGCTGGGGTTGGAAGAAGCATATTTGGCCCATTGCATGAAGCGGTCAAATTTCGCTTCATGATCAAGTCGCTGAGGGCGATATGGCTTTATTCCCTGACAGCAAAAGAGCTCCGCCATGGCTGATGAAGAATGATCAATATGATTATAAAGACCTCAGCTAACTATTCAGAAAGAAGGAATGCCTTAGGATTTTCACAGAGGAGAAGAAATATCTGTTGGTGTTGCAAACGGGTAGACGCCTTGCTTTTCGTCACGTGTGTGTACACTCAGTGTAATAGTTTGAAGACTCTTGAATAATAAAAATAGTTGATATGAAATATAAATAATCTTAGGAGTCAATGCGCAGGAGGAGATACTAAATAAGTTATTGAGAAGTGTCTCGAGAAACTCTAAGGTCTTGGTGGCTGGCTCCTTAGTCGTCATGGCGACGTCAAACAGTGTGCTCAAAGCATAATGCAGTGATTCGTTATTCATAGAGTATAGAGTATAAAGTAGCTACTATGTTGTATAGCTTACCGTAATAGGCTCTCACCATCTCGTCGAGGATTCCATCGGTTGATAGGACTGATGTATTTTTATCACCTCCTGTATTCTGGCAGTCACTCAAAATAGCACATAAAATAGCAGTCTACACGAATGAAATAAAATCTCCTTCGCGCTTTATTTTCTGATGGCCCATTGATATCATGTTACAGTATTGGCTGATTCAGAAGACGAAAGCGGCCATTTCAACCATGAAAGCGAGCTATGAAAGCGTTACAGGTTAAGCGTTGTTATTACGTGTATAAGCCGGCAGCAACCGACGCCATATACAAACGCAAAATTTAGAGTTGATTGAACTCCACTCACTTTAACTATAATCTCTTGCTTAAAAGAGCTTTTCTCTTCCGTCCCTCTTTTTTCTTCTTCTTTTGACATGACCCAAGGATGAACTGCCCACGAGTAATTTGGGCTATCACTGCCGGCACCAATACCATTAGGAGTCACTGTGCATAAAGCTAGTAAGCGAGCCTGTATTTCGCTGCAGCACCAAGGCTGGTTGATTGGTGGGTTTGTGTTGTATGGACTGATTGATGGGTTCTCGTGATGCGTCGATATAGCAGCATTTCCCAATGACCAGGCAGCCATGGAGCAGATGGATGGTATGCAACTGTAGGTAGATGGGTCTAAGCTGGATCACCAATGCCGTCTCTACTGCAGAGTGTGGCTCAATGCAAATTTCAGAAACCTGATGCAGGTCTGTTGCCCAACTATGCTGTTTAGATCTCTGCTCCGGTGCATCTCCACCCGCGTTCCAGGTCGCTCACGATAGTTGTGTTTCGTCGCACAGACTCAACTGCGAGAAATGAGCGTTATTAGGCGCCAAGAAGAAACAGTGCGCCAAAGACTTTTCTACTCTTGTTGTTTGATATTATGTGTATGTGAAAGCACAGATTTTCGTTGCTTCGAGCTAGCTACAGCTTTCAAGTCTTCATGATTCGTTCACTCGCTCTCATTGTTTGCCATCCATTCAATGGTAAATTCAATTCATACTATGGCATGCGGGGTCAGCAATTTAATCTAGGCGCCCTCCTATATACAATAGACAGTTGCCAAACAAAAAAGCAAAGACGCCGTTTCAGCCTCGAATCCTCCTAAGCGCAGTGGACTTTGGGTTTATTCCAAAAACTGTCGTAGCGTCTGGACTTGGAGTTCAGCTGTCAAGGGTCCTTCTCCAAGCCGTCAAATCGCAGCGCGCCAACTTTTCAGCCCCAGCACCTCTATCGGCTTTGTGGTTGCGCTGCCAAGGCGCCAACGGCTTGTTATCGTGGCGCCGAGCAGGGGCTCCCCATGGTGGGTTGAATAGACGATGTCCAGAAGACGGAGTCGTGAAGCGAAGAGTGGGAGTTGTAAAGGAGAAAGAGAGAATAGTTTGTTTTTGTGACTGTTGTTGGAAGCCTCAACTCCTTTTCGCATCATCGAATCCAACATTTTGCTTGGCAACTTTCTTTGTCATTCTTTCTTTGCGCCTCTGGTGTAAGTTATGTGCCCATCCATCCATCTTCCTTATCGAATAGTCTCATAACAAGTTGTTTTGTAGGTCACCACCGCCATGCGGCGCTCAATTCGGCTATCAATCGCGCCGGCAATTTGGCTGGCGGCCCTCGTCGAGGCTGATATTTCCTATGTGACGGATCTTGCGATCTTTTCTCTTCTGGTGCGTTATTTCGAATATCCAACACACTCTGCAATCACAAAGATGATGTCCGCTAACTCGAAGCTCTTTTACACAGGCTCCATGCGTCTCCGAAGCCATATCATACAACATCGCGACGTTAACTTTCGGAACGATATGTGGCGATTCAGAAACCGCGCTGCAGTCATGTGTATGCTCAAATACAGAGAGATATACTAGTATAACATCGTCGATATCACGAGATGTCAGATTCAGCTGCGGCAGTACCGCTACGGAAGATCAACAGAGCGCATCGAGTGTTATGCAGAAATATTGCACACAGAGTTTGCCAATTACATTTTCCACTCCGACCAAAAACGTTGTCGAGGCCTACATTACCGACTTGAGCCAAATGAATTATATGCCACAGTGCGCGCAGTCGGCCGTATCAGAAGCTGTGATGGGAGATGTAAGTTGATGGCGCTGCTATTCACTTATGGCTTCATTAATCGTGTTACGCTGACACCTATGTGTATTATTGCCATAGAATTTCTCCAAATGCCCCAGGGACGCCAATCTCTATGCCCCCTGTGTTTGCGGCAAAGACGGGATACCTGCCGCAGTCACCGACAACATTAGCAAATATGTTCGGTAGGTGCTTGAGATGCGCGTTCGGGATACGGTCCATACTGACTGAGACTTTCCAAGCACTTCATGCTCAAATGGGGGCGATATTAGCGATGCTGTGGGCTTTTATAGCGAATACTGCGCCATGAACAATGGAACGACAACGTTTACCCAGCCCCCAGGCCCTCCAGGAGACAGTATGTTGGATGAGATCAGTCCGAGCATTTCTACTATCATGATGATGCTAACTAATTGAACAGTGACTTATCACATCACCGCCTTGCCGCAATTTAAATCTCTGCGAACGTGCGCTCAGAGCGGAGTTGCATCTGCTATCCTTGATGTAAATTCATGAATGCCACAAATGAGGGAGGCTAAATGTATACTGACACTCATTCATAGCAAACCGATATATACTGCGCAACTGGGCCCCAAGCTCTCGCCTCATGCGTGTGCCTCAAGTCAGGCATGAGCGGCCGAATTTCAAGTATACTAACATCATCCGTCAAGTGGAACTGCGACAACACCGCCACCGCAGATGTCACCTCGGCTCTCGATGTCTTTGCCTACTACTGCAGTGCAGCTGCAAAAGAAGTTGTTGTATCAATTGCCGATACTGCGACAGAAACGTATCCTCATCCTACCAATCGAGACACTGCACTTCCTTCTGGCCCTACGGAGACAGGCAGCAGCGGTAGTGGCCGTAGTAGCAGTGGCGGAAGTAGCCCCAGTCAAAGTGGAAAAGATGGCTCTTCATCTGGCGGAGACGGAGGAGATAACTCGAGCTCGATTAACAAGACGGCCGTTATTGCGGCATGTGTGCTTGGAGGCGTTGTCCTCATTGCAGGCATTGGCCTCGTTGCATTCTTCGTACGTCGAAAACGTAACAAGCAGATGAGAGGAGAGCCGTTGCCGCCGACAGCAGAGGGTCCCAACTATCAAGGACCTCCTGAACTGGAAAACACTGCAAAGATGGGGCCCAATGTCGCAGTCGTTCCGGAGCTTCATAGCACAGAGAGACAGGAGCTTCAAGGAAATGTTACGCCTTATAGCCTACCGCCTGGCTACAACACTCCGCGGCAAGAACTCCACGGCAACTCCGAATACAAACCGCCTGTTTCTCCACAGCCTGGAATTGGACACCAGCCGCCTCACTCGCCTCACGCCCCTGTTTCTCCTGCAACGCCGAATACGTATGGGGCAGGGTGGCAGTCTGGGCCAGTTGCAGAAACGTATGAGCTGGATTCGGCACCTTGGAAAGCGTCTTCATAATTCGATTATTTCGGAAGATTTGGTTGGGGCCCACGTCAGCATAACCTCTTGACTTGATTTCAGATATTTTCATGATTAAAAGCCGCTTGAGTGCTTTTCTCTCTCACTACCGGCGTGAGGCTATTAACTAATGTGTGGGCATGCCAGAACTCGTTATATTGGATCAAGAAAACAGCATTTTAGATTGCTATTTTAAGCTGGCTACGATTTTGTTGTACATTGCGTGGTGTTTGATGATTTTTAGCGAAAGATTTACAAAAGATTCTAATTACCTAGATTTAACGTTACAAATAATCAGTACGTCTAACAGGCTTCGCGCTAGTTATACAATGTAAGATGTTATGCCGCGATACAGCTCAACTTCTGCGGCAAGCGACTCGTTATAGACTCTAAACTCGCTTATCCACGGAAGCTGCTGCATGTACACCGTCACGTCTATCCAGGTCCATCTATTGTCGTTCATTATACGAGCAACTAACTGTAGAGCAATTGCTTTATTGGTCGGGTCGAACGTCATGATTGCACAAATAAATAAGAGCCAGAGCTGGTAGGGAATAAAATACGGTGAATGTTGAGCAAGATTCGTCATACTTGGGTCTTGCATGTGTAGGAGCAGCTTGGTGATGTATGAGGCCGGTGAACATGGGTAAGACTGAGCTTTCTGTTTGATTCCCAGGATCCAGAGAAGTATTCCCAAGCGAAGGGCTTCCAGCATGCAGAATGATGGATTTGACTGCGTTTGAGCCTCAGAGTCGAGGACTCGGTACGCGATCGGGTTAAGTTGGGTGCCGATATAGACTTCCTCTCGCCAAAGGTTGTCGCCCAACAACTCTAGTTTCGATCGAATGATTTTGCACACACACCATATATCCTGAAAGGCAGAAGCTATGACTATGTGATGGGTATCAGTGTTAGAGCACAAGGTACCGAGATTTGATTCCAGCGTTGTGAGAATTTGAGGCAATTCTTCGTTTGGTAGAGGAGGTATTAAGAATGTTGGCATAGGAAATCGGGGCTTTTGGTCAAATATCAAAGAAGATATCGTGTCGACCCTAGGAGAAGAGAAGAAAAGAGTAAACAATTAGCACCATGAGATTGCCGATAGAATGAGGTGCTACTTACCAAAATAGCATGAGGAGAATTCGACTGTTGTTTGCAAGGCTCTCAATCCCGCCTCTTGCAGCAATCATGACTTTTAGTCCACTGAGATGAACGCGAGCTTGTTCGAAATCCGAAACAATGAACTATTGATTGTCATTAAAATCAATGTCAGATAATCCACAGCAATGGAAAAGATATCAAACTGAATGTAAGAAAAGTTAGAGAAAGACTGGTTGCTTACATTATAACAGATGCAGCCCATGACTGCTTGGATCACATTGATCGCTGTGGCTTCATTGACGTCCGGTTGCAGCAATCGCCTGTTTATGCAGGATGTCACCTCCATGAAGCGAGCCAATGCAAAAGCTTGACTCCTTTCTTTCGACTGAGAGTGGATTGCCGCGCGGACTTCAGGGCCAGTGAGGAAGTCCCGACAAAAATCAGAAGCTTGGAAGGCAAAGGGAAACCAGAATCGTGAAATCGATGGATCTGAAATTTCAAACCATGTTCGTTAGTCTCTATCCAAGGAGTATTTTGGAATTATGATCAAGAGAGATTTGACTGATGCTGGAAATGCCCCTGGTCGAGAATTGATTGTTTTGGCTCACTTACCGGTGTGAGACTGTTCCCAGTTGACAGCCAATGCTAGGCCGTACGCTGCAAACGAATCCATCCCCCAGTTGTGTTCCATCATGGCCAGCGGGTGCTGATCCCAGAAGGGACGAGAAAGGGGCGGCAAAATTGCCGCTCCTGCTCCGGCAGCCAGCTGAGTGCAACTATCACATAGTACCTGGTTCAGCCCTACAACGGTACAAGTGCAGGATTTTGTAGATGGGCCCGCAATCTTCTTTGGAGATCCAACTTGAAGATCTACTTGGGGATTTCGACGCGGCTTCCGTCGAGCCTTGCCAATGTCTCGCATTACATGCTGCCGGATTTGGCGCGTGGTGGCTTGATCTCGGGGACGGCCGCGTGCAGGTCCGGCAGAGTTAATGAAGAGAAGGTTGGAGCCAGAGCTGGAGCCGGGACTGGCATCGCGGCTACCAGCCTCGGAGTTGACGTCTTTCAGGGGATCCATTGTCCTGAATAGTACTATTATTAAACAGTAGTAGATGAGGTGAGCTGGAACAGCATTGGCAAGTAATGGCGATGCTTTGAAGGAGTTTTCATACGCGCGTGTCGAGGACCGTATTCCTAAACGGGCGACGTCGGCGAAGCATCCCACTCATAGACTCAGAAACCGGGGTGGCCGGTTCGAATAGGCGCTGAGGCCAATGATATGCCAGGACGCCACATGGTTGCTTGACATAATCGATTATTCAGCTGAGCTGCCTTGAGTTTTGAGTTCGCTTCTTTTAGCTCTCCGGGATCGAACCCGACGACCGTTGAAGAAACCGCCACTAGGCCCGGAAGGCTCGCAACTATCCCGAAACTGGTAGCAGGTCTCCCTGTTCGTGCAGCTCTAGCGTCGATCCATTGATAGCCGCAGCTATATGCAGCCGTGAGAGAATAGAAGGAGAGGGAATAGGACTCGGGGAATTTTGTTACTAAGCGTCGTGCTTTGCCCGGTACATGTTTCGTATTCCATGGGGAATTGGATGTTTATCGAAAAGCCGTACGCGGACGAGCTCGCTCCAGAGCTGAGCTTGGAGAGCAGCAGCCCAGCGGAGTTACGAAAACTGGGCTATTGTAAATGACTTGTGACCGGGCGCCTAGTGTTTGGGTATTTTATGGATTTGTAAAGCTCTAACTAGTTTGTCAGATTTGCAACAGGTATCTACGTCTTATTTTTGTTCCAAAAGAGCATAGAATTATTGCGTCTGATGGCAAATGCATGCTGCTGTTGAAGGTATTGAGACTCATTTGTGGAAAATTATCGGATTAAAATCCGCGCGAATAGAAGAGCGATACCTTGCATTTTGGGAATTGGGCCGCCAAAAGATAGTCTTACACAAAAGTACATATCCTTAGGTACTAGATATAAAGTTGTTTGCACTAACCACGTACGAACTATGGGCTACCAATGTCTTGTAAGCTAAATGACGTTATCTCCTGGCTTTGTAAGGTTAGATTGACGGGCTTAGAAATAGCCTAAAGCATAGCACAGCCTGGCGTGCGCCTGAGACAACATAGCGATGGAATCTACAACATAGACCCAGCTAGGGCGCTACCTTGGATTATATTAGTAACGAACAAAAGAGAGGGGGCACTGAAGTTGACAACTACAGCTATAAAAGGTGTTGTAGACCTTCTTCAAAATGGAAGTCTGCTCAGCTACTTCATTCTATCATACAAACTCTTCAAACAAACAACTCTCTCTTCAAACGAACCACTCCAATCACTTCAGAAACCCATTTTCCAGCACAACAAATCGTCACAATGTCTGACTTCAAGGGAAAGCTTGCCATTGTTACCGGTGCCTCCAAGTTGAACGGCATTGGCTACGCTACTGCTGCTCTTCTTGCCAAGGGCGGCGCGGATGTATGAATACTCTCTCAATTTGAGCTTTTTCCTCTTTGACAAAAGTACAAACTAACACCACTCAAGATCGTCGTCACTTACAACTCCAACCAAGCCGCTGTTCAAGAGGTTGTCAACAAGCTCAAGGAGCAAGGTGTCAAGGCCATCGCTGTTCAAGGCAACGCCGGCTCTCTAACATTTGGCGACGACATCGTCAAGGCCACTGTCGCCGAATTCCCCGGCCGCAAGATTGACATCATCGTCAACAACGCCGGCCATGCTACTTTCCCCGGAACTGCTGCCGATTCACCCATCGAAGACTTTGACGCCATTTTCCACCCCAACGTTCTGGGCCCTCACCTGCTCATTAAGGCTGCCCTGCCTCATGTCGCATCGCCCGGCGGCCGCATCATCAACGTCGGCACTGTCGTTGCTCGTACCGGAACCAACGTTGCTGCTTTCTACGCTGCTAGCAAGGGAGCTCTCAATACGCTTTCTCTGGCGTGGGCCGAAGAGCTTGGCGAGAAGGGCATCACAGTCAACGTTGTTGCTCCCGGCCCTACTGCCACCGACTATGCTCCCCCAGAGGACTTTGACCTGACCCGAAAATTCCGTGCTCAGCAGTACATCAAGCGAAACGGAACCCCAGAGGAGGTTGCCAGTGCTATTGTGTATGCGGCCAGCGCAGGAGCCAGCTTCATGTCTGGCCAGGTTATCGGCCTGGATGGTGGTTTGAGCTACGTTTAAATCCCGAGGTTATGCAATTAGCATGCCTCTTTCGCTGGGAAGGTGTAAGTGTAACCACATTGCAGTGTGTCATTTAGAAGCATATAGAAAAGCAACAATAAAAGTTCAATATATTATACCAGAGCGCCGCAATGAGCCCATTCTTTTCTTCTTGCGCATTCTGATCTGAGTCTGCGTCTAACTGCTTACTAAAACATCATCTGACTCTATTTTTATTGCTGATTTGAAGAATATGGCTAGCCCTTGGCATGAACAAAGTACAGGCGTGGACTTCTGCTCATGGTTCATGGTAAATGCTTTGCTTGCATTGGCTTCTGTATGCACTCACAATGGCTCTTCTAACTACCTAGTTTAACACAGGTCTAACGGGTTTCGTAGATGTATTCGTCAGATGAAGAGGACCTCGCCGTGCCGGGAGATGTCATGACGAGGGGACGAGCTTTCGCGGATGAAGCATATCGGCTGCTCGAGAAAGTAAGGACTTATACGCAACCATCTTTAGCGCTAACACAGGGCATGGCCTTTCTGTGGGTGTACGAGTCTAACGTTGGAGATGGCGCCCTGGGACTTCGATTACTGGATGACTTGTATCTCTTGTACTCAGACTTTGCATTCGATAACCCGGCGAAACATGAACATGTTGCTTATTTAAGCACACCTCTGGAGGCGACCCGATGGAAAGCCAAATCACACTTGGCTTGGGAATTCTACTGTGTTGATGCGTTCGTGCAAAGTGCCATTGGGTGCTTTTAAGGGCCGTGACTGACTTTTACTTGGCAAGATTGGATTGTCGTTCTCGAGGCCGTTGCAAATCAACACACTCGCAATTGCCAGATGCTCAGGCGACAGTGGCTCCAGCCCTTGTGGCAACCAGATCTCGCCCGGGTCATGGTTAGCCTACCCAGTATCGGTGGAAGCCTATGACTCGTATTATGGAGATGTTTCAAGCAGAATGCAATCTTGCAAGCATAGTCGAAGAGCTACTACTTTTTCGCGAAGTCAATCCCACCAAAAGTTCCTCTCCTATCTTTTTAGAAGGCGTGGAGAGCTTATATAAAAAGCTTGTGACTTGGAAGCAATCGCTTCCAGATTGTCTACTCCCGTCAAGCACAGAGATTCCGTCTGTATTGATGCTGCAGTGAGTATAGCGAGTCGACGGACAATTTCTAATGGCCAATCGTCTCAAGTTGCAACTGACTAACCGATTACGATAGCAATCCCTATGATGCCGTGGTATTAAAGCTCTTGGAAGGCTTGCGGAATGTTCCAAGAGGTATTGGTAGCCAGAACTTGGAAACGCTTTGCATCACTCACGCTACAGCAATAATGTCTGGGATATGGATATTTAGGTCTCTATATGCCCTTGCACGAGAATAAATGTCAATACCGGCCTGTTTCGCTGTAGCGACGGTAGTACTCGAGCATCTCTCTCCTGGGACAGTACAGGTCGATACATTTATAATGGCATGCCAAGCGTTGGCTGAAATGGGCACCTTACTACCACTTGTCAGCTCATTTTTGGAGATGGTTCAACGGTTAATGACGCTTCATAAAGTGACATTGCCCCGGAATGGGTTAAACTACTTGATCACGCCTCAAATTCGACAAGGCAGGGCGTATACTTCTGTTATTAGGGTTCTACAGCATTTCGAGATGAAAAGTCTGATGTTATTGGCGGGAACGAAAGCGATAAACAACTCGACCTGACATTTTATGATTTGATATACGATAGAGACGTGACCGAAATGGAAACCGACTAAATGCACAATAATTTACGGATAGACTTTGCTGCCTGGGATCACGTAATATATACAGGCCAAATTTTCGTAGTTTCAAAGCACATACGACCATAGGTAGTGGAGAATTCGGGGTCCCGTCTAGCACTTCTCTTGAGTGTAGTGTCTTCCATTTTTGGCATCCCAGGCCTCTCAGGCCTCTACATGCATTCAAATTAGAGTTGCATGATTCCGTTTTTAGTGGTTAGCCAACAACTTCGCGCTAAAACACCTCACTATTTAGTCCTGTGGCGACGGCTATGCTGGACGGTAGATATGCCTATCTACCAGTATAACTGTTTCGGTGGACGATGCCTACTTTTTTTGTACTATAGCTATCAAGCCAGGGAAAAACTACGTACAAGTAGGCTGCTAATCGCATTACTCACCAACCCTGTCCACCAATGTGTAATGCGGCTAACCTGTGATACAGCTCTTCTGCCATTTGATTACCGACATAGTGATGTAGCCAAATACGGCCCATTTGTACGAGTGAGAGCTTGTTCGCTTTCCACATCACTTTTCGTTTTGGAAGTGACTGTAACCGAGCCTTACAAATGACTGATTTCATTTTTGTTCTTCGTTTGCCTAGAGGGGGGGTTTTCCACTATAACAGCAAAGCAGCTCCCCAGCCCCTCCAATACCATGTCTGCAAACTAAGACTGGCTAAGAGGTGCGCCGTCCTTTCGCTTCTGCTCGCCATACTTCTTGAGGCGCATAGCCTGGATGGCAATGAATCCAGTGGTATCCATTGGGGAGAAGCCCTCGAGAGAGTCCATAGAAGCATCCTCCTGGGAGTACAAGTTGGATGACTGGCTGGAACGGCCCAAGATAGTCACGTTGCCCTTGTAGGCGGCCAGTCGCACAACTCCAGAGACATTACGCTGAGAGAACTCAATAGAGTTGTCAATGAACTCGCGTTCAGGGCTGAAGTACATGCCATTATAAAGCTGGCGTGCCCAGCTAAGACTGACGAATTGGTCCCGGAGTTCTCGCACTCGGGAGTCCATGACAAGACCCTCTAGGTCCAAATGGGCCGCAATGGCCAGCGTGAGGCCTGGCGATTCATAGCAACCTCTCGACTGGATTGAAAGTTAGTAATCAAAGCCTCCCGGGTGTAAATGTGAAAACATAGGAGATGAAAGAGCATGAACAGCGGGAACTGAAGAGTTGAAATAGCGGGGCCAAAATGAGGCACTCCAAGGCTTTCCAAAGGACACCTGTGCCTAATCCACTGAAGGGCAATTCGAGCACCCAATGAAACGTGATCAAGGGTTGAGAGTCAAGTGAGGTACCACAAGTGGGACACTTTGGACATTTGGATCTCGGGGTAGGTAACCAAAACGTCGCGAATCACCGAAAGCCGAAATAAGCCTCTTGAAAGACTCACCTTTAGTCCAATAAAACGGTTCTCAACGATGTCAATGCGTCCGACACCAGCATCGCTTCCAATCTTGTTGAGGGCTTTGAAGGATTCAACGGAGTCGGTAATCTCCTTCTGGCCGATGACAACCTTAGAGATGACACCTTTTTCGAAGTGAATGCTGAATTCGACAGGCTCATCAGCCGCATCCCTGGGGTCGATAGTACGAAGCCAAAGCTCCTTCGGGGGAGTCGTGTCGGGGTCTTCCAGAATTCCCGCTTCGTAGGATATGTGAACAAGATTCTGTACTTTGATGTCAGTGTGCTTCAGGCCAATCAATGTAGAGAGTATCAAGGGATTTCTGAGTTGAGACAAGCCCAACCCACGACATAGAAGCTTCAAAAGATGAAAGTTCTGTCCGAGACCCATTCCTCAAGATTTAGGTGACTTTGCAAAACTCCAAACATAGAGAAGAGGGAGAAATCACGGTGTACGAACCTCGTCCCTATTGAAATATTAGCAAAGCAATCCCGATACTATGGGTAAAGGGGTTGTTGAGAAAAGGAGGTGGAAGAAATGCTTACATTGACCAGGGGGCCTTAGGCGTAGAGCTAACGGGGATTCCGTTCTCAGCGGCGAACTTAAGCAAGTCGTTGCGACCCCTTGAAAAGATTAGCTGGCCAGTCTCGAAGAAGGGAAGATAGTTGAACGAACTTGAAACGCTCGATGAAAGCGGGAAGTCGCCATGGTGCAATAACCTCAAAGTTACTTTCCAAGTTAGTCAACGTGTCGAGGTGTCGATATCCAAAGCACTTACGGGTTGAGCGCATGGAAAGCTAGCTCAAAGCGAATTTGGTCGTTTCCTTTTTTTCCAAAATGTCAGGATCTGTTTGTTATCATGAAGGAAAGAAGAAGAAAAGTATATAAAGTGTGAGAGCTGAGCGCGGGAATAGTAGGGCCTACCTTTTCCGGTGCAGCCATGCGACACTGATACGTTAGCTTCACTTAGTATCAACATTGGTAGGATTCTTACAAAATTGGCAATCATATTTTTCTGCGACTCGAACCTGGCTGCGGGCGATCACGGGGCTGCAAGATTGTGAGATGAAGTCCAAGGGACAGGACGCTGAGTTTGACTGAAACGAAACTCACCGAGCAAGTGCTGTGCCCAAAAGGTACCGAGACTCAAAGATGGCATTGCACTAATAAAGAGTAGCAAGTCAGCGTAGTCCAGTATTCAATAGTTACGGAGATGAATACCTGGATAGCTCGCTTTACGACTTCGTCCACGAGCTCACGCTGGAGGTTTTCGCAAACGAAGGCTTTGGCGCCGAGCTGGAAACGATTAGTCTTTTTCAAAAATCTTGAAGCTTTCCGAATGGCAATCAATACCTGAAGAGCCTTCTTCTCTACGGCAGCAAAGTCTACAGTAATGGGTTCTGTCAGATGCAACCCAGCGAAGGTGCCGATGCCATTGACATACCTTCCTGCTGACCACAGTCGGCCAAAAAAGCAATCTAGGAGAGGTACCTTAGCTGTAATGTCTCAAATAATGAAACTCTAGAAGAACAAACATACCACCTCGTATCCCTCCTGGATCAGCCAGACAAGACTTCAAGTATCAATTGTTAGTTGCGGCTGTCCATGGGCCAGGGCTTCTCGCCGGAGTGAGGGCAGGAGAGAGGATTATTGTTATTTGAGTACGTACATTGTACTCGTGTCAAGCCCACCAGAATAGGCACTTTGGTTCCATTAGTTATTGATCAAAGTCAATTTGAATGAGAAAGACGTACAGACAAACACGACCCTTAGACATGGTAGCTAGCGTTGGATTGGAAAAGGAAAGTTGATGGGTCGGTAACAACAGTGACGGCAGGTGCAATTCGTACCTTGGCTCGAAATATATAGTTCGGCCAAGAAATGTCTCGCGTTAGAACGACTATTGCAGACTCAGTGTGTAGTCACAAGCATAGATCATCGACGCAATTTTTTCGTTGTAGGTGACTCGAAACTAGTGAGTCATCACGTGATGCACCCGATCTCGGACCATGGTAACAGTCACCTTTTGTTCTTGGTTTTATTTAAGCTTCCACGCCCAACAAACTAGTATTACTCGTAAGTACCTACCTACGTCAGTGCGGTACCCATATCGACAGATCTAGATCCCACTTAATACCCCATGTCTCTGGCGCCCATTTCAGACCCAGAGGATGGATATTCCTCGGGTAGAAATTGTTTGGCGATGAGACACACCCCAATCTGTGCTTCAGCGATGGCTTCATATTTCAAACTAACGTCAAAATGATTATGATAAACTATTGCGCGTACACGTGTGTATGCGATACAGCTTGAATTGCACATGATCCAAGATTGATCGTCTCCGCTTATATTTGTTGACGTAGGTTAACTCACCCCCCAACGACGACTTCGTCTCTCATTCTCTTTCCAAACCCCAACTGAGTTCTTGCTTCACCCGCACGTCAGGTCTTTTAAAACCCGTGGTGCACTTGGACAAGGCAGAACCGAACGCATCTCAAGCATCATTGAGACTTCGCCGATAAGCGATGATGGAGAGGATATTCCAAGCGTGATCGGAATATACGCGCTGTTTTGGATGGCAACAAGATGATGAGGCGGACCTCGCTTATGTCGGGCAAAGTAGTTCACTGAAGGGTGACTCGAAAGGCCGTCGGGAGGTTTATTTCAGGTCCATTCAACATTATAGACGCATAATGAAGTGCAAACCTTCCCTGCGAGCTGATGAAACCACATGAAATGCCACACCCAAGTCTTCGGACCGAAACATCCTGTGGGCTCATCAAAGATTGGCGAGCCCTAAAGTAGCTTCTATCGAGCTTGCCGTGTTGTCTGTGTTCCTCTTTCCTAGCTCAGCATTAGGCGATGGGAATATTCACTATCGAGTTCTCCTATCGCTGGCCGAAGCCATAGATGTCTTACTCTTGAAGTCTTTGAAGTTGGAGAACAATGACATCTGCCAAGAGTACCGACTGGTAATTGAACAAGTTATCCGACCAGAAAATTTACCGCAATGGAACTTCGAGGGTCTCAATCGAGCCTTGCCTTCAAAGCAGAATGTGCGTTTCGGCTCCTCTTTGTTGGGTGTATCTTGGCCTCCTAAAGAGATTGCGGTGTTCCTTAAAACTTTCGAGTAACACCAATCCGAAATTTATTCCTTGTCTAAGCCGACGTTTAACTGGGATTAGGTCTCTCAGCTATTAAGTACAAGAGGTGTATTTAAGAGCGAACAACGAATTCGGGCGATGTATCGAACGCTATCTGAAGTCCCTAACTCTGGTTTCTTCTCAATGAGAGCCCACGTTTGGGAGAGAGAAAATGGGAACAGATTCACCTACTCAAGCAGCGTCTAGAGGAGAAGCAGCTTGTCCACCCACCGAAGGACGAATGCGATCTCTATTTCCATATCCCGGGTCTCGAAGATGGCTTGAGCACTTCCCTCCAATTCTACGAGTTTATCAAGCGTATTAGGTGTAGGGGCGACTTCTAAGCAATATTCCTGTCGACATTTCTTCCTAGAAACCCCCGTGTCTTGCTGAGGCGTTTGCGATAAAATAACAAGTGAGTCCTGTTAATTTGTGACTGAGAATCTTCCCGTACTGAACTGAAGTAGAAAATGTTCCGAGGCGTCTTTCAGTTCGGATGAAGCCGGTAAGCCGACACCTTTCCGTCCGGACGATAGCTGTGATGTTACATAGCACAAGAGCAATATCCGAACACTCTATGAGTCAATCGGCACGAAGAGATCGCTATATTCCCACAATGTCTTGGCCCGTATTGCTTGAACTATGGCACAGGGTTCGAATTGAGCTTTTGGCTAGTTATGTGCCATCTGAATGAATCTTATCAGGCGGGCCGGTTCAACTCGCATCCCTATGGACAAAGCACAGGCACTCTCTATGGGATCATCAACATGCAAATACTCTTTCCTTATGGAAATATGACCCAGCCCTCGAGGAGCCAGGGAATAACCGCTACGCGCTTAAATGCTGTATAGAAGGCATAATGCAGCATTAGACAGATATCTCGCCTAGCTTTTGCACAACTTTCTCAATATACATAGCCCCTACAGCGAACCCATCTTCATCCTTAAACTCTTCATCATCTCCAAAATCTTCATTGTCCTTGTCTAAACACGTCAAGCAAGTCTCCACTACTTTGCTGTACTTGTTGCCCATGTTCCGTCTCAATGCACCTCTTGCTAATTGCAATAGCCTGTCTTTGACTCGTTCGGGAGATTTTAGAAACTCAGATCCACTCGTACTATCACCTTCAGCTGCCAACTTAGCGCCTAGACTAAACGGTCGAATGCTTGTTGTTCCTGACGAAGACTGTTCTTTCTCGTCGACTTTGTCGTACTCGACGAAACTCCCCCACAATCCAATCTCTAGCAAACAGACGCCGATGCTGTAAATGTCATGTCGCATATTATAATCTGTTTTAAGTGTCTTACCCTGCCGTTGTGGATGGCGGTATAAATTCTTCTCCCAATCATCGTCGCCAAGACGATTTGTTTTACCCTCGGCATCGCGGAGAACGTCGAAGCCGACCAATATTGCCGTCTCATCGCCTTTTCCGGTGTTTCCAGATCCATAACCTCCTCTGCTGAGGATAAGTACTGTCTCGGGCCGGATGTTCTTATGCACAAACTCATACAGATGCACATAACTGACGGCATTGACAAGCTGTCTCGCAAGATCGAAGCGTGCTGTTAGAGAATCGTGCTCGCCGGTTGATCCACTGAGCAGTCGATGACGAAGACTCTGTGCATATGAATGCGTCGGAGGCATGCGGAAGACGAAAGACAAACCCGTTGGAGGTATAGCTGTGTCAGGCTTTGTATCTGAGCCGTCCTCGTTCAAGATGCCCTTGCATTCCAGGAGCCCAAAAGTGAAAGGATCCGTGTGCTTCAGCCGCCTTGCAAAATTCCGGATGTCGCGTAGTGCTGAGTTGATATTTGCCCTGGAGATGCAAGTGATGGGGTCAAGCAGCACCAGTTCGCCGTTGTCAGTTCGGCGAGCTATGCGGACTGAGCTGTAAGCTAGGCTTTGGACGCTTTCCGCGTTGAGTCCTTCTGGAAGTAAAAAGACAGTCTTTCTTGGGCCATCGTCGTCAATAGGCTTGAGTGCGCGACGCAGATGCTGCGTAGCAGGGATAACTGCTTTTGCTTCGTGCGGTGACACAGATTGTTGTTGTTGCGACACGAAGTAGAGTTGCTGGTCCACCTCAGGTCCAGCAATCTTCATCATTAGAAACCAGCTGGGGTCAAAGATACCCTGCCAGACTTCCAAATCGGTAATTGTATCGACGAGTTTATCCTTCATAAATGCGTACTTGAGTCGCTTGATCTCGACGATGATGGCCTCCTCGCCTGCGCCATTTGGCAGAGCATCAGACTTCTTAACTAAGCCTGAGAGTTTGTTGTTGGCAGCGTGTAGCTTTTGTAGTAGGATCTCCAGCGCCTGTTGTTGAATGTTTTTATGCCATTCACTCAGCTGAGGTTCCAATCTGCGTATAAACTCGAGTTGCACTTGAATCTTTAGCCAGCAAGCTTCGATACGCACAACGCTCTCATGAAGTCGACTTTCGGCATTTGCAAATGCTTTGCAGAGCGCGACGAGCTCTGTTCCCCAGTGATACGTAGTGTCTATAGTGCCAATTAGGCCGAGGACGCCAAACGGGTCGACCATTGTGAACAGTTTCCGAAGCGACAAGTATAGTTCAACCAGCAAACGACCTAGCTGTATATTACTTGTTGTAAAATTCTCAGAGATATGCACGCAATACGTATACATGGAAATATGAAAGTTGCAAATGATCGGCAGCGTGAGGCAGCGTGAGGCTGAATTGTGTATAGCCGCCGCGCTCTTGTTACAGCCCCACCCCTGAGTCCTGAACGCCTTACCTTGGCGCTGAAGGATTCAAGCTGTCGCAACAGGCCGTTTATTAATAGCACACAGACGGACTCTTCGGTACTGTTGTTCTTCTTCACAACTCATTCTCGAAGCTTGATGAACATCACCACTTCATGAAAACTCAAGTCTATACTGCCTTATTAGTCCTTGCCGTCTTCGCCTTCTAGTCGACGCTGCCACTCGGACGGCGCCGACGGATCCTCCCGTCGGACCGGCCCCGCAATGCCACAATGGCCGGATCTCGTTCGTGACACCCGCCTCAACACGACAATCGAAGATGATGTCACAATCCACCACCACGAGGACTCAGACGATGAGAACAACGCTCGATCGACATGGCGGGAGGAACGCTGGAAGGTGACAGTTCGTCTGGGCCATGGCGGCTGTGGTAGCGTCTGGCTGCAGGAATGTATCAATGGAAAGCGAGGGATCGAAAAGCGTGCTGTCAAAGTCATTCCTCGGATGACCCTCAAAGACAAGACGGACAACTACGTGTCTGAATTGGAAGCAATTGCCAAATTTTCGCAGAAACGTGTATGTGGATGTATTTGGTCTCTGGTGGGGAAGGACATAGCTGATTCTTGTGCGTGTAGTACTCGAAGTGTTTCGTCAAATTCCTCGGATGGTATGACGATGACGCCTCGAACCTTTATATCGCTATGGAATACTTTCCACTTGGCGACTTGCAGAAGTATATGGACAAGCCTGGGTTCATAGATGAGACGGATGTACGCGAGATATCGTTCCAGGTGCTTGAGGGGCTGTCTTACATGCACCGGGAAGGATTCGCCCATCGGGACATTAAGCCTGATGTAAGTTCTTCGTCGCCTGTTTTAGAGAGAATATACCATTAATACTGTGTGCGCTTTTGAAGAACGTGCTTATCCGGTCACAGCCCCCAAATAGCAAATGGTGGGTCAAGATTAGCGATTTCGGCATCAGTAAACGCGTTGAAGGGTCCATCAAGGTAGTGTCAAGTATCAAGGGCACCATTCCGTATATGGCCCCAGAGCTTCTCTTTCATGAGCCAAGCAGTTCCAATCCTATAGATCACCAAGCGGCTGACATGTGGGCACTAGGGGAGATGGCCTACCGCTTATTAGCCAAGACGGCCGTTTTCTCTACCCACAACGCACTCGTTAGTTATCTAATGAACACAAAACTGTTTCCTACAGATAATCTCGTTAAGCGAGATACAAGCTCAGATGCCGTCTTGTTCATTCGCTCGCTTATGGAGCCTCATCCCGATAAACGCCTAACATCAGACACGGCCATGGAGCACACCTGGTTTGCACCTCTACAGGGCCACAGAGCACAGGTCTCTAAATGGTCAACACCCATATCATTGTGCGTATTCCATATCCAGATCTAGCAGAATGTGGGCTAACTCTTTCAAAGCGATCCATATGTCCCAAGCCGGCAGCCTGTTCCAGCTCCCATACCCAACTCTTGGGCCACAGTATCGACTACAAGCTCTAGCTATCAGCCATATACAGGAGCTCCGAGGATGCACACTGGCTCATCTCTACAGATGTCATCCGCTGTGCACGGCGGTAAAGAAATAGAGACGACACATAATTCCGAAGCAAATAATACTGCAAGGGACAGCATCCATGAGCCTGTGATTCATGTCCCTCAAGTTTCTGTTGGCCCGTCGAGGGTTTCTCAGGCTCTGCAGCCATCGTCTTCTCCACCGCTGCAGAATTATTCACAGGCCCATTCTATACAAACACCTTCGCCTCCTCGCCTACAAATGCCTTGGCCCCGTTCTGCGCTTCCTAAAGGACCTCCGCCTGTCCGACTGGGCCAAAGCCATGCTCAGTCTGTGCAAGAAAACCCTCCAACAATACCCCAGTCAAAAGCTGTGACCGGGCGCCCAAAGAGTGCGCAAGCTGCTAGCTGCACGCAATGTCTGACTCCCTTCAGCCCCACCAATCCGAAATACCAATGCCCTAATTGTCAAAAGTTCTTTGACAAGCAATGCTCCAGTAGAGAGATAAGCATATGGTGGGTGGACCTTCTACCGGTCAGAGTTGACGATAAATGTTTTGCCAAGTTGTCTACAGTGCAACTACAAGGTTAGAGTCAGAAAGCAGTCAGCCCCAGCGACAGCTCAAGCTCGCGAAGGCGAATTGGAGCAAAATGGCTGACTAGAGACTCAGTGGATGAGACTTTCGATCTTCGTCCCTATATAGATAAGATGAAATGTGATCTCATCGAGGAATACGAGGCGGTTCGAGATGGTCGCTCTCTTGATGAAGCTTCGCGGGAGAAGAGAGATCGCCAAGATGCCCCAGTAATTGGGAAGACCAAACCCTTACCCGAAAACCCGATTGAGGCAGAGCTTCGCAAAGAGAGAGAAGAAGTCGAGAAGCGTGAGTTCGACCGGCTGCTATCAGTCTTGGACATCTATTGGCCAACAAAACCATCAAAGGACGATTTTAATGATTCAAGAATTTACAAAAAAGAATTCGTCAAATATGTACGCGAAGTTGAGCAGAATCTGAAGATTATGCAAAGGCGAGCAAAACACGATCAAGACCAGCGTGCTAAAAAAGCCGATACTAGGTCTGCTGGACAGAAATTCAAGGATCTATTCAAGTTTACTAATGAAGAGAGGAAGGGGTTTACTTAGAGAAGGCGGGACATACGATCAATGAACATCATTCCTAGCTTCAAACTATATTTCCATCTAATAAGACAACTTTTCCTCCCTTGCTCTTTGAGACCTGTAGACAAGAAGAGTCGTAACAGAAAACACATTCTGATACGTGCGTACCGCTATCAAATATAACCATATGCAATGGGACTTCTGTTACATACGACCATAGGTAGGGGAAAACTCGGGGTCCCGTCTGCTCCCCCATAGATAAGCCCCTAACCGGCAGATTAGTAGTTGGGTGGGTGACCACCAGCGAACACCGGCTGTTGTATGTTTTTGCTTTTTTGCTTTTTATGTTATGTAAAGGGTTGAGGTGGTTGTGATATAAGTGCTTGTTGCACGTACTATCATCACATACGACCATATCCATTAGAATATACGGGATCCCGTCCGCTCTCCCAGAGTCAAGCCAATGAGAGGCAGATTAGTAGTTGAGTGGGTGACCATCAGCGAACACCGGCTGTTGTATGTTTTTGCTTTTTGTCTCTATCAGGCGGTATCGCGCATCTTGTTTGATGAACATGATAAATGTTGTCCGTCTCTTCTCTTTTTTGGTGTGACCCAGCTCTTAGAAGACGTGGAAGAAACTCCTGCTTTTTTTGAGTCTAATAATATTTCATTGCCTAGTGGAAGATATATATCAAGGATCATTTTTGTATACTCATTTTAATGTTTACTGGTTGCTACTGTGGCCATTTTATAAGAGATGAATTGCGTCCTTTTCTATATGTGGACAATAATGGCGTTTTTAGGGGAAAGTAGCTGAATATTGGCTCTAAAGCAGTCAATAGAAAAGTCTATTTAAGGTACCCAATCAATCAAGAAGAAAGATGAGACTGGCGCCCTACTGCTGAAGCCTAAATTAAGCAGCTTGCTCATTTACATATTGACAAGGCGTCGAAAATCCGTCAAAGTAGCTTTGCCATTGCTTATATGTATGGTCATGACCATTACCAATCAAATTACATCATTGTCTCTAGAAACACTGCAGATGACATTTCGAATTTGTTTCAGATTACCCTGCGAAACGATACGTCGAAACATTTATCGAATTTACGTCTCGACGGTGGACCTGGACCGGCCGCGCAAGCAATCTGTGGCGCACGAGAGTTAGGACGCTGGAAGCGTGGATCGACAACCCGAAAGATCCGAAATGGATGACAGCGGAATGTGGCGCAGTATCAATATACTTTACTACTGACATACTGTTAATGGCTTCTTCTAATTTGCAATGAGATGCTTTGAAGTGAAATGATGCTGGAGATGTGGTAGAAAGCTCATGTTTACGGTCTATGCAAAAGCGATAGTCGATAGTTTCCATCTAAATGAGTTTAAGCCGTTTCTATTCGATGATAAAAGCTGCAACTTCACTTATTCCTATGATGTTATTTGCATAATAGGTAGTAAGCTGATACCGATGACGAGATTCTTACACTGTTGGGGTAAACCTCACTGAGCTCTAGACGCGGAGCTGAAATTGTGGCTGCTAGGCTAATATACCTTAAATAGATAGCCGTCGTTTCTTATAATGAACCACAGCGCTATCTCACTTTTCAAGACGCAAGGTGTAATTAATCGCTGCTACATAGTCAATTGCAGACTGACATTTTGGCTAAACTCGGGATCAGCGTTGATGATGAGTTGAGTGTAAGCCAAAACTACGTCAACCATCGGTCAGCCAATCAACAGTTGCACCTGGATTCTCGATAAACGATATCTTTCTTAAAATTTGTATCAAAACCTCATAATTTAGCTTTTTCAGTTCCTTGACACCGAAGGCTTCAAAAATGATTCGCTTCTACCATGCGCTGTTCAGCTTCTCTGCATATTTCCTAATTCTTGGTGCGCGGATACTTGAATTAGCACTCGGACCAGGCTAATTAACTACATCGCAGCTCCATATTTTTCGCCAGGCGTTTCAACATATCTAATTCCCGAAGAAAGAGCTGCACCAGTTGCTCCCGATGGCTATACTCCAGCCCGGGTTGATTGCCCGGCTAATACGCCAAGAGTCCGCAGAGCAACAGGTTTGTCGATTAATGAAACCGATTGGCTCCCTCAGCGCACAAATAATACCGTCTCGGCAATGAGAGATCTTCTTAGTCGTGTTAATATTACCGGTATTGATACTGGCAGATATATCGACAATCTCACTAACAATGGCGGCACGGGTCTTCCACGAGTTGCTATTGCTATTTCTGGAGGAGGCTATCGAGCCCTCATGAATGGCGCTGGCGCTCTCGCGGCATTTGACAACAGATCAACAGATGCGACACAGACTGGCCATCTCGGAGGTCTTTTACAGTCAGCGACGTATCTCAGTGGTTTATCTGGCGGAAGCTGGCTCGTTGGTAGCCTTTATGTGCAGAATTTCACCTCAGTGGAGTCTATAGTGCTCTCTACCAGTGGTTTCCTCAGTACACTCTGGCGGTTTGACCACTCCATCTTTGACGGTACGCTATATAGTATATATTGCGTCGGATGCTGTCATTAAAGATCCCGCTAATCCTTTATAACTGACTTAAGGACCCTCGGATCTAAATATCGTGAGGTATTATACTCAGCTCTTTGACGCTGTCGACGGTAAAAAGAAGGCTGGCTTCAATACATCAATCACCGATTATTGGGGCAGAGCTTTGTCCTATCAGCTTGTTGATCCTTCCGATGGAGGACCTGGTATGACTCTTTAGCCAGAAATTTATGAAACACACTGACAGTTCCAAAGCGGTTACGTTTTCATCCATCGCAAATGACACAGAATTTAAAAATGCTCAAGCCCCTATGCCTTTAATTGTGGCTGTCGAAAGAACCTCAGGGCAGGTCCAAATTGCTGCCAACTCGACGGTCTTTGAGTTCAACCCCTGGGAGATGGGATCGTACGACACCGGCCTCGAAGCATTTGCGCCGCTTCAATTTATTGGTTCCAACTTCACAAACGGCACCATTGCCAGAAATGGAGTTTGTATCGCTGGAGTTGATAATGCAGGCTTTGTCATGGGTACATCGTCCTCTTTGTTCAATCAGGCACTTTTGCAAATTGGACAGGTTCAAGGCGTACCAGACTTCTTGCTTAACGCCATCAATGACACGCTGACAGATATTGGGGAAGATAACAGAGATATCGCCGCCTGGCCAAATCCATTCTTCGGATACAATTCCAGTGTAAATCTGAATGCAAACGAGTCACAGCTGACTCTTGTGGACGGCGGTGAAGACTTACAAAACATACCTCTACATCCCCTAATCCTACCTCAGCGAAGGGTTGACGTGATCTTTGCGGTTGATGGCTCAGCTGACACGGCAACGTTGTGGCCAAACGGCACGGCCATGGTGGCCACTTTCAATAGATCAGAAGCCACAACCTCCTCAGCTGACGACAACCGCTTCCCAGATATTCCGGATCAAAACACCTTTGTCAATCTGGGCTTGAATAACCGGCCTACCTTTTTCGGCTGCAGCAGCAATAGCTCGGGTCCTCTCATCGTTTACTTGCCCAATGCTCCCCTGTCGTTCCACTCCAACGTCTCAACTTTCGATTTGAAGTATACTATCGAGGAACGTAATCAGATCATCCAGAATGGGTACAATATGGCGACCAGAGGCAATGGCTCGGTGGATGCGAACTGGCCGGCATGCGTCGGTTGCGCCATTTTGTCACGAAGCTTCAATCGAACTAGGACAGCTGTTCCTGCAATATGCAGAGATTGCTTCACGCGATATTGCTGGAATGGTACGACGAACAACACTCTGCCTAATACGTACGAACCTGCGCAGATTCTGCAGGGTTCAACGGAGCAGTCGACTTCTTCGGCTGGTCGGGTGAGTGGGACGCTACTGTTGGCTGTTATTGCGCTCTTACTGGCGATCTGAGATCCAAGTAAAGTTGAAAATTGGGGGAGATGCACTGATGTGGGTATGAAAAGTTGTCAGAATGGATACTCGCAGCACTCTTGCAGGAAGATGGGCTATTGGAATGCAATATTGACCCATATTGTAATGCTTAATGTATAAGTAGTGGAAACGGCGAGCCCGTGAATATTTTTATGAGAAATACTGCAAGCAGAAACTTCAATGCATGTTATGGGCTTACGGTTGCTCCGTATGGGGCATGATTTTGCTAACGTAGAGTCCTCCAATTAGAGTCAGCGGGAGGCACTTGGATACACAAATGAGGCAAGTGACTTAAGACTTAAGTGCACTAAGAGACTGGAATCAAGTTGCAAATTCACTCATTATGAGACTGTTGAACATAACGGGCCCGAATATGCGCAATTAAAGACATGTTTATACCCTGGCATGTGAGGCAGTACAGAGTAAGATGAAATTTATTTTGAAGCGTTTACTTAGAGTTGCAAACAAGTTTACAAAACAAGCTTCAGTCGAGACAAACGCAAAAGCACAATCCCTGCAGCCTCGTCAGCTCACAACTCCTTGTATGGCTAGTAAAACCATGTTCCCCTTGTCAGCATGCACGGCCCACGCCGGGGAATTTTTTCTCATCGACGGAAAAATAATTTTGCTTCGTATAACGCCCTTTGGTTATGTGCTTCAAAGGCCCAAATAGGAAGCTTCAAGATCTTCCATGCCGAGCTTTAGAAGTAAGCTAATATCGTTTAGCGACTGCTGGTTTCGGAAGCGTTAGCGAGTCCTCTAGCTGCCTTATTTGTCTTGCACAACGAGGCGCTATATGCGGTGAAAGGGGGAAATCGTATAGAGAAGTTATCATGAATCGGATGAGCCGCTAGCCGTCACCGAAATATTGGTAGAGCATACAGCAGGGGCAGGGATGATCAAGTATTCACACGAGAGTTACGTACATGATGATTCATGAGCGCCGGGATAATTATTTACATCTGTTAGTGAGATTTTAGCTGATGATATTGATGCCAGAAGCATCTGTAAACGATCAATAATGGCGGATACGAGAGGGCAGTGATATAAAAAGGTTGAGTAGTCCTCATAACTGTCATAATGTATTGATCGTAGCAACAATTCTTTGAAACGCTCTAAAACAAGCATCTCTCATCCACAACCTCAAAATGAAGTTCTCACTCTCCACCATCAGCCTTGCTCTGGCCGTCACTGCCTCAGCAGTCCCCATCGAAGAAGAGCAACACATCGAGCGATCCACCATCACTGGCTCTGGCCCAGGCTCAATCTTCCAGTTCGGATCGGCCTCTAACTGCCGAACCATCTTCTGGAACTCAGGCGCCTGCGGTCTCAGCACATTCTTCGCCAACCAGGTCTCCCCCAGCATGCCTCTGGTCGCGCTTCCTTCCCGCATCTTTGAGGCACATGGTTCTTCGGATCAGGAGAACCCCCTGTGCGCCAAGATTATTACCATGAAACACAACGGTGTTACTCGACAGGCTGTCATTGCGGATGAGAACACCAGTGACGAGCAGTCTATTGATATGTGCTTGGACTTGTGGCAGGCATTCGGTGGCCACGATGGCGATGGCACTCTTATTGAGAACATCTCTTGGTCAATTGCTGCATAAAGGGATGGAGAGCGAATGAATGAATGAAACGGTGGCTTATCATTACGTACATATTCTCCAATTTGTCTGACAGCCATTTACAGGCTGCATGTATATAAGATAAAGAGCGACGAAATAGATGTACATGCATACAAGGACTATTGTCTAAGTCACCGCGTTTTCTGTTAAGCCTGTATACATCAACTTCTATGCTAATAGCCCCGAAGAAGCCAACAAACTAATGGCTACAGCATCATTAGAAGCATATGAATGGCTTTTATGAACTATATTGAAATGGCCTTGTTTCTATATTTATGTTCATGTGCACTGATTTTAAGCTAAGAGAGCACTGAGATAACTTCTTGCTCGGTTCTAATATTATTCCATAGACCATGTCAAACTCCTACTTCCACGCGAGCATCTCGCTCTGCAGGATGACCAGCCAAGCATCTTCAGCCTCAGCCCACTTCTCCACGGCATCCAGCGTCTGCTGAATCTCCTCTTCACTGATTCCTGCATCCACCCAACTCTGGTAGAAAGGATCCCCCTTTTGTAGCTGGCCTTTCGCACGCCAGAGCATCCGTTTGCGAGCTTCCGCTTCCGAGTTCACAGAAGCTCCAGCGCCAACACGGACTTTACCAGCGTCGGTGTCAAAGCCAGCTTTGCGCAAAAGGCTGGGCATCATTGCCGAGGTCGAGTCTGTTTCAGGCGCGCCCTTTCGCGACGCCCTAAATTGATTTTCTCCCCAGAGGTGATCGAGATTGAGGCTCTGCGGATAAAAGTGATGGTTCATGCCATCGCGCGTGGCCAAGATGCCGCCTGGCTTCAAGACACGCCGCATCTCAGTCAACGCCTGGAGGGGAGTGTCTGGCGCTGGCATATGTCCGATGACCTGAGAGGCAAAGACGACGTCGAACGTGTTATCGGGATAGGCAAGCCCATCTACGACATTGCCCTCCTCAAAGACAACAGAGCCGGGGCCCTGAGTCGGGATATTTGCTTCGGCCGCCAGTGTCTTTGCCTTCTGCAGCACATCTTTGGAGACATCAATGCCGACTATCGTGCCCTCACTGGCATATTTAGCAAAGCTCGTGGTGATGGTGCCTGGCCCGCAGCCAACATCAAGAATATGGTCTGTCGGTTTAACGTAAGGCAGCAAGAAGGCGGCATCTGACTCAGCCTTGCGCCTTAGATGTGTTGCGATGGTGTAATCGGAGTGACCCCGAGCGTAGTAGCTTGGTAGATTGGTTTGCGCCATGTTTACAGTTTATTTGGTGAGGAGCTAGTTGTTCTAATATCCTGAGAAATGAACTGATGTCTCCTTCTATTTATCTTTAGGCGTCTGTGATGATCACCCTCGGTGAGTCGGGTCTGTGATACTCGATGAGGCCATGATCTCAATAAAACCCGACCCTAATGTCTGTTTCCTGCTTAACCCCGGATTCCGTGATACTTGTACCATCATAGTCTTGTTGTGATTGCTCGGAGATCGGGTCCGTGTTTCCCAATTCGGATTAGTGGACCCGAAAGGCCGCCGCCGTGACGGAACCGTTTCGGCCTCTGTTGTGATGCTTGGAAGCTACAAGACAGCCATTGTCTCTCTGATAATCCAGAAGACAAGATAATGCTCTTCTATGAATTGTTTTCCCGGTATTTCATCATAGATATGATGGTGGGACATATATAGAGCAAAGCCACAAGCTTGAGACACGGCGTCTAAAAGAAGCTTTTTCATAGTGCGAGCCCGTATAGATTCCCAGATGCAATCCACTATGTTGAGAGTAGAAGAGAAGTGATGGATTTGACTGCCCAGACTGCCCAGACTGCGAAGAAACAATTCTCAGAAGATGCGGTATTTGAAGGCATTATAGCTGGAGCAGATCATTCCAGTAAGTCCAGTCTAGAGATTCGTCGTGCATCAGATCGCTAAGAAGTCCAGCCTGCAGGTTTTCCATATCCGATGCTTGCTTTTGCGTATCCTCGATAGCATGGCTTACTGCGTGCAGATTTTTGATAAATTTGGGCATGATATCTTGGCCATACTGCAGTGTCCGCCGACGTGCCTCCCATGCCTGTAGTATTAAATCCGCCAGCGCGACGTAGAATTTATGCTCTCCCAGTGGCGTTGCAAACTGTTCGTCGAACAGTTCCTCTAGCAATGTCCACGCAGTATCCACGATGTTGCCACTCACACGTTGTTGCAGCTCACTGACCATGTACACCAGGGCATCAACTGGGGTTCTGCATGCCATGTGGTCCACCAAGTCTATTGAGAAGCTTGTGCGGCGCACGTCATTGTTCAACTCCAGCAGCTTGACGCTACTTTCGAACACAAGATCTTGGTCGGCTTGAGGCATGTTTCTACCTCCTTCAGGTTGATGGCGAGGATGGAACATTGAGAAGCGCTGGTTGTGGACGGTAAGCCCCGCCAAGGCGATCGAGAGCTGATGCAGTGGTATACTTGGGTCAAGGTAAGCAAGATATTTGTCTTGGAGCATGTGCGTTACATTGCTAATCATCTTTTGTTTCACTGCAATGTTTTCCACACTCGTTGAAGCGGCTAGTTGGGCGGCTCTTTCTCTTGGGTTGGGATCTCCAGAGAATCTGGAGGATTTCCGCACATAGTTCCAGAGATCGTATTTCATTAAGCAATAAACCATCTCTGTGGCGGCGGTATGCTGAACAGCTGGGGCCTTCTCCATCAGTGGATGCAGATCCGCGTCGTTGACATTCATCGGGAGACGCACGTCGCCCAGGTCGTCAACAGTCGATAATAGGCCCATACCCCGACGGGCGCGCGAGTTGAATCCGCGAATACACCACCATAAACGTACTTGCATCTCTTGCTGAAAGAACGGCATATGTGAGTCTTTACCGGCATTATGCAACCCCATTTTGTGGGCAATACGCATGGCTAGCGCAGCTGCTGTGATTGAGAGCTCTGACTGGGGATCAATCATCTAAAAGCAAACGAGGGTAAAAGATCAGAGTTTACTTTCGCCTTGAGTAATACGAAGCAGATTAAACTTACGAGAACAAGAGTCAAAGCCTGCAAAACCTCCATGTCTCTTGTTGAGAGCAGATCAGTGCCAGATAGAGCTCGTAACGCTCCTATACGGTATCTATTCACAAGCACTTGCTTATTCTCTCCAAATAGATCGATACAGCTAGCAGGTTTCATCGAAGCTACAGCTAGCGCGTATACCGCGAACATGGTAGCCTCGAGCGGCTTTGCAGTCGACTTTGGAGTCCATGCCGCCTCGAGAATCTTCTCTTGGAGAGTAGGCGCGTGTATAATTTTGATCAAAGGGTTGACGTTATCTGCGAACAACTGCCAAAGCTTGAAAACGTGCTTCGGATCGGGATGTAATTCCAGCTGGTCTACAGGTGCAGAGATTTGAGTAGGTATGAATAGAGAGGGCTCGCCCAAGTCTTCATCGTTGTGGATGCACCAAGTTTTTGCCCTCTCGTCTGGCTGTTTGAGTTGCAATATTGGCGGAGTTTTCAACTTGATGAGCTGTTAGTAAAGACAGAATGTTGAACTAGGAACAACGTACGCACAACTTCTGGCAGCTCTGACCAAAGATGTGCTGCAACAGCCTGTCCAACAAGCAAACTGTCGGTGGTTTGGTTCAGGTTTGCCGCGAATTGCGCGTGTGGAGATGTGTCTGCCGTCGTTGCGGTCTCAAGGGAGCCTCCCTGGATCTGAGGGCTTTGGGCAAGCCGCTCTTCCCACTGTGAGCTGATCCATGAATTGTCCAACGCTTCAAATGGAATTCTATTGCTACGAAGGATGGTTTCGAGCTCCTGAATTTTGGACAGGAGATCACGCTGAGTCACGCGCTTTCGGTATCTTTGAGAGGGCACTGGGTCTCGATAAATGCACGCGACTTGTGACTTGGAGCAGGTCGAGCATGGGCTCAGCTTGTCACATTTAACTTTGCGCCTGGCACAGATAACGCATGAATATCGGCTTTGAGGCGTCATCTCGAGATCAGGGCGATGCGCCGCAGATGCTTCAAATGACAGCAGGCAGCAGCGTCACCGACAGATCTCGGAACGTCATGCTCGATTTCAATGGCGAATAGATTTCAAGCAGCCTAGTCAATTAGGTAGTCCTGCTATAGAAGGCCAGAGACCGCTTTTGGATGTCATTCAGCACGAGGCTGGTATCAACCAGAGCATAGAAATAATTGAATGGTGAATGCTGTGAGGACATGGAAGCATGCATGCTGAGGATTCTCGAGTTACTGGCGCCAAAATGGCTGCATGGGCCGTGCTAGACACTGTGATATTCTGCGCCTATAAAGTACGTGGACCTCGCCTATTGCCTAGTAGGCCGCAGTGGCGGAGGATAATTCAAGATTCCTGTATATATACCTTGGTACGAGACGTTGGATTAGATAACACGCACTGTGCCATCCATACCTGTTGCCTGGAAGTTGTTTCTTCAAACCAGCTTCGAAGGTAAGTACAAAAGGGCGGCCAGAGCAAATGATAAAGAGGTATAGCGAGCACTTTAGTAGAATTGAACACAATCTACTTGCCTTTGTTATAATACATACTTTGCAATATCTGGCTAGCGGAGCTCTCTGCATCCACATACATACACGGAAGTAGAACAAACTCATTACTAAAAATATATAGATCTCGGGACATGATAGCGAGTAACGATTGACAAATTCATGCAGAAAAAATACAGAGATTACAGTGAAAATAGATAAACAAAGTCAGCTAGCTTTAATGCAGTTGATCTAAGAAAAATCACTGTATATGTGTATTAGGTACACAATGCCGCTGCCCTTTTTAATGCAAGCTCCACAGAGATGTGGCACCAGACCATTCGTGAGTGAGGAAGACTTTGAGGTAGTAGTGATGCCTTCCTTTTTTTTTTTTTTACGTCCCCTCCGCTCTCCCAGAGTCACTAATCAGAGGCAGATGAATATTCTAGCTTAGTATTACTAGGTAATTCCCACTACTTTAGAGCATGATTGCTCCATCTGTTAAGCTAGAGAGATATAGACCAAAATAACCTCCCTAAACACCACATACGACCATAGGTAGTGGAGAATTCGGGGTCCCGTTAAGTTCTACAATGCGGTTTAAAGTCTTCTATTTCCGGCGCCCCTGGCTTCCAAAATCGGAAGTACATGGCTCCTATTTCCGTAACATTTGAACTTGAAAACTACGCTAAACTAAAATTAATATACCGTTTTGTCATGTAACCCCAGTTTTAAAACGGCCCTTTTCTAAAGCAAACTAAACTAACAGTTCAGATATGTACCTGTATTATTCTTAACCATTCTTAATTTTAATTTTAATTTATTTCTTAAGTATTTAACTTTAGTTAACCCTAAAATAAGAAAACATTGCTACTTACACTCCCTTTGAGATGCCCTTGCCACATTTACTACCATTTTACACTATGTGTTACCTCTTAAAGTGTTGATTCTGTCCATACAAAGGCTACACATAATTTCCCCCCTTATTATATGCATAAGAGTTTTTTTTTATTAATCCTTTAGAAATCCGCCTAAACTATCACATACTTATTGTAAGATGCATGAAGTGTGGGATGCATATAATGGTTGATCTTGGCTATAGCTAGCATTAAGCTATTAGCAATTCTATCTTAATTACAGTCGCAATCTTATTAAACGCTGGACTATGCGGTAGCACCCTAGCTAGAAAAAGGTGGCAGTGACGCATACAAAGTAGTAAGCAGGCAAAGGAAATTTCTCTCTATTCAGCCGCAGCCATAGCCACAGCCATAATACAAACCACAACTAAACATGTGTGACGTCCTGACCTATACTATTGTACTTTGGTATAGGGCAGGTTCCCAATCTATAAACTAAGGCGTTAGTTTATGTTGGTAGAAAGAGATGGGAGATTTAATAAGCTTATTATAGTTATATAGCTAACAATAGTTATAAATAACTAATTGAACTGTTATTATATAAGGCTTATGAGGCTTTATTGCTATATTAATAACTAACTATCTAAGCTTTATTTTATAAGTATCTAATAAGCGTTTTTATATAGTAAGTTGTTTTAAGTAGCTTACTTTATAATATATTAATATATCTAGTAAGCCTAGTACCTTAGTGTTATAGGCTTACTTTCTTAGTGCTTCCTTTATAGGTAAGCTACCTTTAAAGGATATAATTAGTTATTAAGTCTAAGGTTCATCTAAAGGTATATATATCTAGGATCTTATATTATTGGTTTATAATATAATGCCCCTCTTCCATTAGTCTTATCCTTAAGGCCTAAAGTATATAAGTTCTAGTACTGCCTATTTCCTTTTATAAGTAGTTTTAATTCTTTTATTATACCTAAGGGTATTACTAAATTATTATAGCTAACTTTAAGGAAGTTTACTTAGAACTATAAGGCTTTATTAATTATTATTAAAACTATTAGAATAATTATTATGCCTTATTCTTTTTATAAGTTTAAGGGTCTTCCTTATAAAATAGCAAAAGGTTATTAAAAGTATAAAAAGTATATTTATTATAGTTATTCTTATAATAGGAATAGTATTTCTTTAGCTACTAATGCATTTATTTCTTATAGTTATTACTTTATTACTAATTATATTATAGCAGAGCGTTTAATAGTAGAGAAGGAGCGTCTTAATATGGAGGAGCGTCTTATTAAGTAGCAGTTGCTATTATATTAATAAAAAATGGTAGAATTAACTTAATTAATAACTAAAAGTTTTATATAATTATTATATCTTTATAAGCAATATTAATAAATCTATATATAGGGTAAGTAGATGTTTTATAGAGGTATATAGTCTTTTAATAAATTAAATAAAGTTAAGTATATTAAGTTAAGGGTTATAGCTAATATATAACTTAATAATAGTATTAATAAGATTAATTGGAATACTATATTATCTAATTTTAGTCTATTAATCCTATAGAATAAAGGAACTTTTTTATTAGCTTTTAAAAGTTAAAGTGTTTTATTAGTTCCTATAAGTTTTTTAAATTAAAGTATTCTTTCTACTTAATAAGGTACTTAATGTTATTTATATTAGAGTTCTAGCGTATAGCAAGTATGTTTTTAATCTTATATTCTTCTTCTTAATTTTTTATAATAATTTTATTTAAAATAGGTCTTCTAGTATTTTTATTAATTTATGCTTTTTTAAGTTATAATATATAAAACACTAGAATTTAGAGTTTTATTATATTTAATAAAGCTAACTTATAGTTTACTTTTTTAATTTACTTAAGAATTTTATAGGGTTTTATTTTTCTAATGTTAAGTTTATTACTTAGCCTATTTATTTTAATATTTAATAGCTTATGGCCTTATAAATATTATAATATATAAACTATATTTTCTTTTTAAAGAATTAGTCTTATAATTCTATTTTAGTTTATATATTTTTTTATTTCCTCCTAGGTATAAAGAGATAAAACTACCTATTATTATAACTTATTATTAAACCTTTTTTTTTAATATATTTTTACTATTATTATTATTATTATTATTATTATTATTATTACTTTCTTCTATTATATATTTAGTATAAGTCTTATACTTATTATAATATCTTTTTTTCTAATTTCTTTAAGTAGGCAGGCTTTTTACTGCCTTTCTTCCTATTCAAAGAATCTTCTAAGGCTCCTAGCTTATTCTTTTTAGCTTATAATTTCTCTACTGCTTTCTTTTTAGCTATTATAGCTATTATTACCATTTCTTTCTTATCTCCCTTAGCCATTATTCTTTATTACAGTTAGCTGTAAGGTTATTCTTTATTGCTAGGCTGCCTTACTATATCTATAGAGCTTTTCTTATTGTCAGAGTCTTATGCATTTAATCATGCTTTGCAGTTGTTTTATGAAGAAGGATTTCATTTATCTTCTAAGAAGGGGCCATTAAGGGCTTTTATACCTACTGGCTTCTGTATAAATGGCTTTTCTATTGTATTACATTATTAAGTTATTAGCAAGGAACTTTATTTTTAATGTGGAAACCTTATCTTAAACCTTATAAGCAATCTTAATAATCTAGTGTTATTAGCATTATTAGCATTATTAGATCTAATAAGGTTAAATTTAGCAATTTTTTTTTTTTTTAAATATTCTTATTTACTTAGTTATTAAATTAAGGGCTAGGTATAGTCTTTTATTATATTAGCCTTTATAGGTCTTTTAAACCTATAATGCATTAGAAATAAATTTTAATATTAAAATAATAAATTAAAATAATAAAATAATTTTATTATTT